>JAWQFJ010000163.1:56890-158773 GCA_034096865.1 Theodoxus fluviatilis | reverse complement strand
ATTATGTGGGGCACATGTTATACTTTCATCATGAGACACATTTGGTCACATATCATCAAGGTCAAGGTCACTTTGACCCTTATGAAATGTGACCAAAATGGGGTAGTGAACCACTAAAAGTGACCATATCTCATGGTAGAAAGTGCCAATAAGCGCCATTGTGCTTCCTATGTCTTGAATTAACAGCTTTGTGTTGCATGACCTTGGATGACCTTGACCTTGGTCAAGGCCACATGTATTTTGGTAGGAAAAATGTGTAAAGCATTTCTTAGTGTATGATGTCATTGCTAGGTGTAGTTGTTTGACCTTGACGGTCACCTGAAGGTCAAGGTCATGCAAAGGTCAAGGTCAAGCATGTGAGTCGTATGGGCTTTGCCCTTCTTGTTCTTTGATGTCATGGGCATGGGTACCATAAGATGCTTTTGTATGTGGTATTTATGTCTCTGCAGATTTTCTTCTACCACAATGTCAGGTGTCGGGGGCAGATGTTCGACAAAGACATGCTGACAATGCAGGTGAGTTGCAATGGGAACACTTTGCTGTGCCGTCTCTTCCCTTAGGGACTTCTGCACAGAAATGCATTTTATTACAGGCTTGTCACAGTCTCAGAGCTGCCAAGTACACGATTTAGGCGTAGCATGCTATGATTTCGACATGCTTGCTATGATGCTACGATCGTCCGGGAAAAACTACGATTTTTCATAGCCTCGAACTGAACTTTTGACCTTCACGCAGAATATCTCTCTCCCCCCCCCCCCACCGCTTCACGCCATCGGTTCAGCGCTTTGGGCATTTTCCTTCTTCTGCATGTGTGCTACGCCTATTTCTTAAATGCTACTCCAAAAAGCTCTGGATGCTACTCTTTGGCATGATGGTGGGTTGGCAGCTCTGCAGTCTGCATTATCATGATAGGTTCCCAAATTACTTGCACATAGTTTTTTTAGTGCATTTTGAAATCATTTGTTTTTCATCACCTCCATCAAAGAGGTTATGTTTTTCCCATGGTTAGTTCGTTCATTAGGTCGTTCATTATTCTGCAAAATAACGCAAAATGTTCAGAACAGATTATGATAAAATGTTATGCTGGGTCAGGGTTTCACTCACAAAACAATCCATCAAATGTAGGAGGTTATCTGGTATCTAGTTTTGGAATGGGAACCATTGATAGATGTTATGGCAGCACCACAGCTCACCATGTGCTACAAGCCAGCGAATGTGTTCCACATCATGAGACCGCTAGCAGACTTGGCATCAAAATTAACTACACTTTGTAGCATCAGGTCAGGCCTGACTAGCAGAACATGCTGCCTGAATTTTGTCACGTTGTGTTGTGTTCCTCATGGCGTGTGCGTTGGTGCCTTTGTCATTCTGCATGCAGAATCACACAGACAGTTCAAAACGGATTTTGATTAAATCTGGGGAAGGTAAGAGTTTCACCCAGGGAACATTGGCAGAGGTTTGCACGCTCACAGTGCTCTCTAGTAATGATAAGAGTTGCGTTGATTTCAACATTCTGATTTCAAATTTCAGGATTGCTCTCTGTGTATGTTGTGATTCTAATGTGACCAGGAACAAGCAACGGGAGCCTGGGGTGCAGGGAGTGAGACTGAAGCATGAAGACTGTGGAGGAAGATGTTTGCTCAAGCACAATAATGACTGTTTGCTAATGCAGTGATGGCATGTTTTCAGATTGGGGCTGCTTGCGTTCCCAACAATGATTTCCTCATCCACCTGCTCTTCAAATTTAACCTGCTGCATTGGGTGAAGTAAGTGCAAATGGCATGTGTACTTCTTGTGTTGTTTGTTTTTAATAGGGATATTTTAATAATGAAGTAGGATTAAACATTATGAATGAAAACTGTTGATGAACTCTAAACACGTTTGATCTGAGGGTGATGTGTATCATGAAACAATTGTGTGTGTGTGTGTGTGTGTGTGTGTTCAAGCAGGTGGAACATCAATCAAAGTAGGTTTGATATATATATAAATTTGACACATACTTACTCCAAAGTACATGAGGCAGGTATGGTGGTAAGCTTCATCAGCAAAGAATTGATACCATTCTTCACGCAGTGAATGCCATGTCTCTGCAACTCTTGTGTGAATTTCACATACATATGGGACAACAAATTCCAAAGTGAAGTTTCCCCCTGTGGGTTGGGGGTCAGATTAGACCCACCATGTCTCCCTACTGGATTCATAAGTGGCAAATAACTAGGTACATCGTGACTTGACTTGTGGTTACTTGGAACTATTCTAGTTGTGCTTGTGCTCAGTGGTCTTACGTAGCCTACAAAGGCTGATAGGCTGTAAAACTCCATCCATCCAAAGTGAAGTTTGACAGAATCTGCCTGGAGATGGTATTTGTGTGCAGATATTTTGATAGTAATGCAGTCATCCAAGTGTACACAGTTGGGTTTTGGTGCAAAAAGGTAAGAAATTCTGGAGAACAATACACTAATGAGCCGTAAGAAACTTGTTTGTGTGTTGTTGATGGTAATTGCGTTCTGTTTCAATGCAAGTGCCCAGAAGCTCATCAAGCAGGTATGTGTGTGTGTGAGTGTAGATGCAGTCATCGTTTTCCTCTGCTTCAGACCTGAGTACGACACTCCCGGCGGACAGGAGGACTCAGTGAGGCAAACAGTCTTTATGGCTGAAGAGTTCCTGTCACTCCTCATCATTCTCATCGGTCAGTACCTCACCCTCTTCTTTCTTTCTTCTCGCTTTTGCTTATGGGTTCCCTTGATTGTTGTGTCTGCTATCCATCAGCCCCTCACTGCTTTGTCATATTACTTATCATTCAGCCCTGCCTTCCTCTGCTATGCCTCTGTGTCATTCTGCCCCCCACTGTGCTGTCACATGTTGTATGTCTTCTTCTTTGCCTTCCTCTGTTGTAGCTCACCATCAGCCTGACCCTAACTACTTTGTCATGTCTCTTGTCTTTCAGCTTCAGCCACTGTTGTACTTCTTTATCAGCAAGCCCACCCATCCCCCACCCCTGCCCACCCACTCTCTTGCTCCTCTGTTCTTTCCTTTATGTCGGTCTCTCTCTCTCTCTCTCTCTCTCTCTCTCTCTCTCTCTCTCTCTCTCTCTCTCTCTCTCTCTCTCTCTCTCTCTCTCTGTCTCTGTCTCTCTCTCTCTGTGTCTCTCTCTGTCTGTCTCTGTCTCTGTCTCTGTCTCTCTCTCTCTCTCTCTCTCTCTCTCTCTCTCTCTTGCTGTCTCTCTCTCTCTCTCTCTCTCTCTCTCTCTCTCTCTCTCTCTCTCTCTCTCTCTCTCTCTCGCTGTCTCTCTCTCTCTCTCTCTCTCTCTCTCTCTCTCTCTCTCTCTCTCTCTCTCTCTCTCTCTCTCTCTCTCTCTCACTTGGCAAGACATTTTACGAATCCAGATTATGTGGACCTGGCATGTCTGATCAAAGGAAAAGATGCTGAGAAGACGAGACATTTCAATGTACATTTTTATGCCTTTGAGCGTCGATCACGGAAAATACAGGAAATGGACTCTGTACCTTAGCTATAACAAACCAATTTTAACATATGTACATACATACTGCATTCAATCCTAATTCACTACGGCATTATAGTAAATATATAGTTTAGACATTGATTTTAACCACACTGGTTGTAAACTCACCTAAAGGATGTACCATATTTTAAGTTTGTGATTTCATAACTTTCTATACTAGTGGGTCATCAAATAAAGAATCAGTCAATCTCTCTCTCTCTCTTTCTCTCTCTCTCTTTCTCTCTCTCTCTCTCTCTCTCTCTCTCTGTCTCTCTCTCTCTCTCTCTGCGCATGCGCCACTAAGATAAGTACCCTTCTTCATCTCTCCGACTTGAATTTGAAATAATGTAATCTCTCGAAGACATATTGACATCAAAGACATTCATGTATGTTGGTATATATACAGTCATCATTTCTGGCATGCCTCAATTCCTACTATGTAGAAGAGAATTGGATTAACACCCCATCTTCTCTGGCACCGGCTTCAAAGCATGCATCATGCTGAGCCTCAGAGTCCGTGCCTCCAGCACGTTCAAATCTGGCGCGCCCACTGCCAACGCTCCAGCTACAACTGAACTCATCACTGTGCCCTACATCCCAGCACCCACGGCCTCTGGTTTCAGCACATCTGCCTCGCCAAGTGTGCTCACAAGATCCAGGCGGACACAGTATGAACTTAATAAGCAGCGCACCATTGCAAAGATTCGCTCTGCTGCGAGGAGGCCGCATGTGTCAATTGAAAAAAACACCAACGACAACATTGTAATAGATTTCAGTGCAGCATCGTTTGTACCTTTCAAGTGTGTTGCAGAAAATTTCTTCGGCAATGCGACGCACACATTGGACAAAACAGGGAGAACAGTGACGACAACACTGAGAAAAACCGTGAAACGTGTTCTCAAATACACGATCTCCCTGTACCACACAACATCCAGAGTATTGGTGAATGGACCAAATACTACAATTTTCTGGGCGGACTTCAGGCACCTATTGGAGAGAGCAGATCTGTACAATGCAGACACGATTGAAGCCTTAGACAAAGTCAACAGACTGTTGTCTGAGGCATCACAAGCCAGTCGCTACGCTTCTGCTTCTCCATCTCCACATTCCGATTCTAGGAGTCCTACAGATGACTGCAGTCGCCTGCTCCCAGTGACCCAGGATGCCACCATACAACCTCCCAAATTGTTGTCCTCCACACACCCCTCATCTCCCCCTCGCCTGCCCCCTGTGACTCACCTCGCTGTTGAAGCGGAAACCCAACACTCCCCCCTACGGCCTCCCAATGACAATTTCCTATCCCCTCCCCTCCCCCTTCCCCTCCCCAATGTACAGTCTGAAGCATTCTGTCAGGCGTCCACTCCACCACATTGCCCGCCTCCATCACAGACTAGAGATAAGCCCCCTCCTGCAACTGATGACAGCTGCCTGACCTGTACGACCCACCCTGCCCCTTCCAACACTCCCTCACAGCCTGAAGAGGAAGATCTCATCATTTCATCCCTTTCTCCACTTCCCTCTCAGCCCGATTACAAGCAAGTCAGCCATGCAAGAACGGAAAACAACTCAACACTACCGACTGGAGGCTCTTCGCATTTCAAAGAGGGGCTTCTACAAATTAGTCCCCAGACCGTCCTGCCTCCAATTGCGTTCAGTGATGGAGCCACTGGCATCATCCCCACTACCTCCCACACAAACAGTGCCAGTTGTCAGATGCCCTCTGCCCTCCAAAGTGACTTGACTGTGTGTGACTCCGCAAATGGGGACACTGGCAACACCCTCTCAACCTCAGACACAGACAACGCCAGGTGTGAAGTGCTGTCTGTACTCCCAAGTGACGTAAATGTGCTTGACTCAGCAAATGCCCTGCAACTTCTGCATGCTGACATATTAGACACAAAAACGCAGCTCACAAACAGATTCAAAACCCACAGCACTGATGTTGTCATGTCCATACACGACATACTCTCACGCCTGGAAAAAATACAACAAGACATCACATCACTCCAAACCACTGTGCGATGTCTTGCAGACAAACAAAAATCCTCCAGACAAACACAGGGATGTCTCTGCAAATGCCAACAAACATCCTCTCAGCCACTGCCTGACTCAAACACAAAAATGAACACAGGAAACAACTCAGCAATGCAACGAACAGACACTGCCTCAAATGACTATACACCAGCAAACAAATCCACCACAGCACCTCCCTCTACACTGCTACACAACAGGTTCTCTCACGAGGATGAGGTTTCATCTCCCCTCCACAATGCAGCAGCAAACCTCACCGGCACCACTTCCAGCAACAAAATCACGGCTGAACCTCATGGATGGTCTCGGCCAAACTCTGGAGGAAAGCTCATTCCCATCAATGCAGAACACCTGATTCTAGGATGCTCTCTCCTTCGCTCACTGAGACGTAGGAAGTTGTGTCCCCGAGGTTCTGTACACATTAGGTCAATGCAGAACTACAAAGTAGCTGACCTCACCAAAACCCTCAAAACCACAACCACCACGCACCTGACTACAAAATCTGTTTCATTTCTTGTTAGCGGAAACGAAACTCACAATGCAACCCAGACACAACAGGAATATGACACACTCACCTCAGTGGCATCAAACATCTTTCCCGAAGCGAAAATCCGCTTCATTGCCCTGCCATTTCACAAGCATTCTGCAGACCACTTTAACAGATGCAATGCAGCCATGGAGCACGTGGCAAAGAAAAGGCAAAATGTGCACTATGTCACCATTTGCTCCAGCAAAAACACAAGCTACACAACTGATGGCAAAAAACTTACTACTGACAGCAATATCAGCCTTGCCAAAGTCATCAAAACATTTCTACAACTCTCCTCTCCAACAACGAAACCACCACAACCTGAAGCACGGGAACATACCACTCAAAAACTCTCAGCTCTCCTGCCAACACCAACCTTCCCACCAGTTCAAACGCACACAACAGAACAGCGCAGACGGACTCTTCTTCCAACACCGAAATCGCACCCACCAACAGAAATCCCTTCACTCCATGCACTTCCTCTCAATACAACATCCATGACAAACCAGAATCCAGTAAACTACAGACACGTACACACCACTCCTCATGATAGAGCAAATGTCCCTCCCACAAGGGAAGTTTCACACGGAAATTCACTGTCCCTCAGATCTGCACACCCTCCTCCCCCCAGATCTGCATATCCGCCTCCCACCAAATCTGCACACCAGCCTACCCCCAGATCTGCACATCAGCCTACCCCCAGATCTGCACACCACCCTCCCCCCAGATCTGCACACCAGCCTACCCTCAGATCTGCACATCAGCCTTCCCCCAGATCTGCACATCAGCCTCTTCCCAGATCTGCACATCAGCCTCCCCCCAGATCTCTGCATCTGACACCAGACTCAAGAAAATAGAACCTCCACAGACCACCATGCTTTTCCTCAAACCTTCACTAAGGCTCACCATGGTAACATTCCTTATTCAATGTTCCCACCTGAAATGGCACCTTTTGGAAACAATGTTTTCCTTTCACCCTATGAATATGCATTACCACATTTTTCATACTTCAGATCACTTCCACCCTTGCCTCATATAAACTGGAGGCATCCCAACACTCATCCAGCATATATGATGTCTTAATGTCAAATTCTCGTCCACACGTCCCCAAACCTAGAGGTTTCTTTCGTCTCCTTGACTGACCAGCTCCATTGTCTTTATACGACTTGCAGTTTGATAAAATCTTGAATGGTCATTGTAAATGATCCTTGTATACCCTTTTATAGGATCATTTATACAGAATTGTTGATATCGGGTTTGATATTAGCAAAACGTTATTGTCTTATATACACATATTAACATTGCATTATCATTATTATTCATACTGTTTGTATTCGTATTCATTACTGTGTCTATTTGGCCTTTTGTATTTGTATATCGACTATCTGTTTATATCTATATACTTACTCGCTTTCATTGATGTGATTATTTTCTGTACGTTTCTTGTATTTTTCCTGCCTTTCATAATGCAGTCTGGTATATCACTAGGCCACCTAAACGTGTATCATCTTCAGAACAAAGTCACAGACATATGTGCTCTCTTACACCAGTATGATTGCTATGTTTTTGGTCTATCAGAAACAAGACTCAAACACTACATCCCTGACACAGCAGTAGAAATTAATGGATATAACATCATCCGAAAAGACGCTAAAAGCGAAGGCCAAACTGGTATAGCAGTATACATTCACCATTCCATTCATGGGAATATTTCTCGCCGTACGGATCTTGAATCTTCACAGATAGAGTGTTTATGGCTAGAAATGAAGCCTCCAAAAGAATCTTCAATCCTTATCGGCTATCTCTACAGAAACCCTGCTTCCACCTCCACATGGTGTGAAGATTTCAGTGCAATGATGGACACAGTAACCCAATCCAACAAAAAAATTATCATAATGGGAGATTTCAACATCGATTTATTCAAACCCCAGCATACATGGAAATCTACCATCTCGTTATTCGGACTCAAACAAGTGGTTGACATAGCCACAAGAGTGACCCATGACTCATCCACTCTCATAGACCATATATACACAAACACTGAAAATCTCTTGACAAGTATACAGGTACCTAAATTAGGGATAAGTGATCACTTTCCCACACTATGCTCCCTCTCCTGTAAAGTCAAAAGAAGTCCAAAGAGAACGCACACTACTATTCACTATCGATCCTTTAAACATTTTGATGCTGATTCATTCCTTGACAATTTAAAACAAATGCCATTTCATGATGTCCTCAACTATTCTGACCCTGACATGGCCCTTCATTTCTGGTATGACCTATTTCTCCAAACTGTAGAAAGACATGCTCCTATGAAACAGAAGAGAGTCAAGCATTTAAAACTCCCACCTTGGCTTACCAACGAAATCATGCAGGCTATGAAAACGAGAGATAGACTTAAAAAAGACAATGATATCCCGGCTTACAAGAAGCAAAGAAACCGTGTCAAGACTCTGGTTCGAAATGCAAAAAAAACTTATTTTCAAAGGCTAATTGAAAACGGCAATGACACATCAATGTTATGGCGCGGAATTAATACCTTCATACGAACTTCCAAAACAGTCTGCAACATACCTCCAACTATTAATACTGAACAATTCAACGAACACTTCACGACAATAGCTGATAAAATCCATGCAAAATCGACTAAACACACTCCCGGTCTATCAAGGGATATTGTTCAACGTATTGAGGATTTCTGTAATGAAAGACTTCCTCATGATGCTGCATTCCATATTCCTACTGTCACCTCACATGAGGTGATGCAATACATCTTTCAACTTTCAAGCAAACGATCCACGGACCTTGATGGCATCAGTTCTCATTTACTAAAAATTGTCGCTCCCCGCCATACTGCCTTCATTGACACACATTTATAACTTGTGTATAAGAAACAGTATCTTCCCGTCTCGTCTTCAGCAGGCCAAGGTCATTCCATTGCCTAAATCTAAGACTGCTTCAGTACCCGATGATTACCGTCCCATCTCAATTTTGCCTCTTATCTCCAAACCACTAGAAAGACACGTTCACAAACATCTTTTCTCGTATCTTGACCAATTTGACTTATTATATCAATTGCAATCCGGCTTTCGCTCCCATCACTCCTGCCAAACTGCTTTATCCTTCCTGGTGAATGACTGGCTATCAGCCATAAACAACCGTGAACTGTCTGGTACCATTTTCTTGGACTTGAAAAAGGCATTTGACCTAGTTGACCACGAAATTCTCCTTGATAAACTCTCGATGTACTTGAAAAATCCAACATCAGTCTCCTTCTTCCGATCATACTTGACGCATAGAAGCCAATGTGTCTATGTCAACGGGTCGTATTCCTCGAGACGATTGGTAAAGTCAGGGGTTCCACAAGGCTCAATTTTAGGTCCATTGCTCTTTAGCTTGTATATCAATGATCTACCATTGAGTATATCAAATGAAAGTATCAAATGCACTATGTTTGCAGATGACACCATTATCAGCGTAAGTGACAGAAGCATAAATTCCATCCAATGCACCCTGAACGTTACCCTTGATGATTTACAAAAATGGTGTTCATCAAATAGAATGGTCATAAACCCCTCAAAAACCAAGTGCATGATCCTAACTACAAGACAAAAACGTCAACGACAATCCCTAACCATCAACCTTATGCTAGAAAATGAAATCATTGAGCAAGTTTCTGAACACAGAGTGCTAGGCATAATTGTTGATGAACAACTAACTTGGGAACAACATGTCAATTCCTTATGCAAAACTATTGCTAAGAACATTTTCCTTCTCTCCAAACTGAGGCATTTTGTCACCACCAATGCATGCATAATGTTTTTTCACGCACACATAATATCCCATATTAATTTTGCATCTGTAGTATGGGATGGCTCTATGGCAGTGCACTTGAACAAGATTAAATCACTGTACAGACGAGCTGCCAAGGTTACCATTTCCGACTCAACATTGTCTACGGATGAAAAGATAAAAAATCTTGGCTTACTACCCTTCCAAAAACACCTCGTCCTCAATAAATGCATCCTTATGCACAAAATTGCTCATTCACAAGCACCAAAGTATCTTACTGATCTCTTCATTCGTCCCCAAACAAGCCATTCACTATCTCGCAACACTTTCATTCTACCACAACCTAGAATAGACATTTTCAAAGGCAGTATTACATATTCAGGTGTTATGATATGGAATACACTTCCATTGCACCTTAGGAACAATACTTCCTTGACGTCTTTTAAAGCATCCATACGTGATTATCTATTCAGATGATCTCACTTCTGTCGCCTGTACATATGACACGTATTGCTTGATCTTAAAGACTCACTGAGCTGACAGCTGTCAAAGACATATACTAAAATCTTTGTCATTGTTGATCATATTCTTCATATATCTTACCAACTGTTGTACATGGATTAGCTACTGTGTATTTTGTGTCTTAATTATCAATGTTTTCATTTCTTTATGAGCAAGGACAATTTGTAAGAAAGGCAGAAATGCCTAAAATTTCATCCTTGATAAATAAAGAATCAATCAATCAATCAATCCCTCTCTCCCTCTCCTGTCACATCTCATTGAGCCCCTCCCTCTTCTGTGGTTTACCCTTTTCATCAGTCTCCCGCAATCTCAGTGCACCTCTACTTCCTCTCCCTTTGCACTCATTTTCAAGTCTTTGTCTCCATCATTGTAAAAGTCACTTTCCACCTTAGCTGTCCAAGCAGAAGCTGAAGAAAAGCAGCTGCATGGCAGATGGCTGTGTTGCAATGATGCACTTGAGTAGCACTCTTTTTTACTCATGTCATTCCTCCACCTGTGTTGCAGGTGAGCGGTACGTGCCAGGCCTGGGGGACATTACGCGGAGTGATGTGGTGAGGCGGGAGATCATCCATCAGCTCTGCATCATGCCCATGGCACACAGCGAGCTGGTCAAGGCCCTGCCTGAAGATGTGAGTCCACTGTGGTTGGTGTCTGTGTTTTGACAGAACATGTGTCTTGTCTGCTTGGTGTTTCTGTTTCATCCAAAGATGGGATCTTGCGTGACTGACTGATGTATATGTCTCCACTGACAATGCAGTTGTGTATGGTTCATGTGTGTGTCTGGATAGAATATGTGAGTGCTGTGTGTTTGGTGTTTTTGTTCAAATATATTATCTTGCATGATGAATCTCTCCCTCTTGACAGAGGATGCAGTTCTTGTGTCATTGATGCATTCATCTTGGGAGAAGATGCAAGTCCTGTATGATTGATGTCTGACTTGCTAACAGTTATGAGTTTTCACTGCTGACGTCTGATTTAAATGAGAAGATTAATATTAGATCATCCAAGTCATACAGTTACAGTATCACTAAATCTTATCTGAACATATGATCCTTCTGCAATGTACCTCTGCCCTTTGTTTTTGGAAAAGGGAATTATTTAAGTTACTGCTGACGTGGCTGTTATTTCTTCTTTTATCATGTCCACGTCTAATTTTCCCACATTCTCTCCAAATCTGTTCTCTCATTTCCCCCAGAAAGATGTTGAAAGCAGTGTTGATCCTGTGCTGTGTTTGTATTGCAGCCAAGCCATGAGACTGGGATGGAAAACGTCGTTCGAGAAGTGGTGGAATTCAAGTGGGTCTTTGTCCTCATGTCCACTTTTGTACTCTTTTTTTCCTGTCTCTTTTTCTTTTGCACCTGCTTATCCTCCTCCTCTCACTTCTGCTTCTGCTTTTGCTTGTCACATTTGTCTTAGTAGTTCTCCTCCTACACTTCTTCCTACTTCTCTTCCTGCTCCTCTTCCTTCCCTCTCTCTTCCTTCTCCTCCCCTTCCTCCCCTTTCCTTTTTTTAATTTTTGAAATCATGTGTACAAGTTAACATGAAAAATTTGAGCAGTGGATGGGTTTTACTTGGTTGTGAATGTTGAATATGCTGTCCCTTTTTAGTAATGGGCCCTATTACTCATTGTGTTATTCTGACTGTCCCACTTCCATTCCTGTCACTCTGAGTTTAATTTCCTGTGCTGTCCCACTGATTTCTGGCACTGTCCAATCTTGTTGGTGTATCTATGTTAATTTTGGAGCTTTATTGCATATATATGCATAGACTGTAATTTTTGTCCTTAGTTGACTTCAAGAGTGTTTCATGCATGTTGTTTCTGAAATTTATTTTTATCTGTTTTTGCTTCTGAGATCCCATTGTTGTCCCAAGATTGTTTCATTTCTGGGTTTTTCCCTGAAATCATGTCATTCCTATTGTTGTCCCTAGGATGGTTACATTTTTGTTCTTGTCCCTGAGTCTGTCTCATGTCTCTAGTTGTATCTGGGATTTCTTTGAAATGAGTGTTGTCTTTCCCGGGACTGAGGCATGCTTCAAATCTCCCTTGGTGTCCCCTGGCAGGAAGCCGTCAGGCCCAAACAAGGGGAAGTATGGACTCCGGCCTGAGTTCTTCAAGGACTACAGCCCCTTCTTCTACCACTACAGCAAGGCTGCACTGTCCAAGGTAGGGCACTCATGCATTGGCTTCCACTCTTGTCCAACTGCTGACTGGCAGATGAAATGTGGATGTGGATCCTAACATCTTTATCATTTGGAGACCAATGATTTCAATAGTTTGCGTAGATTCTTAAAAAAGGTAACCTGAACTACATTTCTGTTCACAGTCAGAGGAGGCACAAAGGAAGAGGAAGAAACAGGAAGGTACAGAAGACCAAGGTATGTGTAGTCACATGCACCTTCTAGAATCGGAATTTATCATAACCATGCTCTTGGTTCAGTTGTGAAAATCTGCTTTCAAAGATATCCTTCAGAACCAAATTTCTTTTACAACTGTGCACTAAATAAAGTAATGAAATTGTTTTTATGAGTACTGATCAGTCTAGTCTGCCAACATACCAGTATGTGTACTAGAATGTTGCTGGAGTGGTAGGCGATGATGCTAAGACACCAGTACGTGGAGTAGGATGTTGTTGCTGGAGTGGTAGGCGATGATGCTAAGACACCAGTACGTGGAGTAGGATGTTGTTGCTGGAGTGGTAGGTGATGATGCCAACTCACTGGTATGTGTAGTAGAAGGTTGTTGCTGGACTGGTAGGCGATGATGCTAAGACACCAGTATGTGGAGTAGGATGTTGTTGCTGGAGTGGTAGGCAATGATGCTAAGACACCAGTATGTGTAGTAGAATGTTGTTGCTGGAGTGGTAGGCGATGATGCCAACTCACTGGTATGTGTAGTAGAATGTTGTTGCTGGAGTGGTAGGTGATGATGCTAAGACACCAGTATGTGGAGTAGAATGTTGTTGCTGGAGTGGTAGGCAATGATGCTAAGACACCAGTATGTGGAGTAGAATGTTGTTGCTGGAGTGGTAGGCGATGATGCTAAGACACCAGTATGTGGAGTAGGATGTTGTTGCTGGAGTGGTAGGCGATGATGCTAAGACACCAGTATGTGGAGTAGGATGTTGTTGCTGGAGTGGTAGGTGATGATGCCAACTCACTGGTATGTGTAGTAGAATGTTGTTGCTGGAGTGGTAGGCGATGATGCTAAGACACCAGTATGTGGAGTAGGATGTTGTTGCTGGAGTGGTAGGCAATGATGCTAAGACACCAGTATGTGGAGTAGGATGTTGTTGCTGGAGTGGTAGGCAATGATGCTAAGACACCAGTATGTGGAGTAGGATGTTGTTGCTGGAGTGGTAGGTGATGATGCCAACTCACTGGTATGTGTAGTAGAATGTTGTTGCTGGAGTGGTAGGCGATGATGCTAAGACACCAGTATGTGGAGTAGGATGTTGTTGCTGGAGTGGTAGGCGATGATGCTAAGACACCAGTATGTGGAGTAGGATGTTGTTGCTGGAGTGGTAGGCAATGATGCCAACTCACCGGTATGTGTAGTAGAATGTTGTTGCTGGAGTGGTAGGCAATGATGCTAAGACACCAGTATGTGTACTAGAATGTTGCTGGAGTGGTAGGCGATGATGCTAAGACACCAGTACGTGGAGTAGGATGTTGTTGCTGGAGTGGTAGGCAATGATGCCAACTCACCGGTATGTGTAGTAGAATGTTGTTGCTGGAGTGGTAGGCAATGATGCCAACTCACCGGTATGTGTAGTAGAATGTTGTTGCTGGAGTGGTAGGCAATGATGCTAAGACACCAGTATGTGTAGTAGAATGTTGTTGCTGGAGTGGTAGGCGATGATGCTAAGACACCAGTATGTGGAGTAGGATGTTGTTGCTGGAGTGGTAGGCAATGATGCTAAGACACCAGTATGTGTAGTAGAATGTTGTTGCTGGAGTGGTAGGCAATGATGCTAAGACACCAGTATGTGTAGTAGAATGTTGTTGCTGGAGTGGTAGGCGATGATGCTAAGACACCAGTATGTGTAGTAGAATGTTGTTGCTGGAGTGGTAGGCGATGATGCTAAGACACCAGTATGTGGAGTAGGATGTTGTTGCTGGAGTGGTAGGCAATGATGCCAACTCACCGGAATGTGTAGTAGAATGTTGTTGCTGTAGTGGTAGGCGATGATGCTAAGACACCGGTATTTGTATTAGATCCTTATTGCCAATGATGGGTGATGGCAGGATTAATGTGCTAGCTGTGATAAAAACATTAGTGTCTGTTGCCAGCAGCCCTGCCTCCTCCTGTGCCCCCGTCCTTCCGACCGCCCTTCACCTCCATCACCCACCTCCTGCAGTGCGACATCATGATGCACATCATCAAGATTGTCCTGCAGCGCACCGCTGCCTCACGCTCCAGGTCCTGGTCAGAGACGCAGTTTGAGAGGGTGAGTAGCACCACGCCCTTCCCTACCATTCTTCTGGCGTGGTTGTGTGAAGTGAAGTGTCGTAGCCATCTGATTTGTTTTAACTTTGAAATAGCTTTCAGAGCAACTGCATTTGTTTGAACTTAATCTTTAAAGTGTAATGGAATTGTGGATGGGGTGGGGTATTTGGTGGGGGTAATCGGGGAAGAACTGGGAGAAGGAAAAGAGAGTGGAGGTTCTTGAATAATAGGAACAGCGTTCTCAATTTCTTTACCCTTTATTGCTACTAACTATCTAGACTAAACAAAAAGCACGATGGCAGACTTATAAAAGACAAAAGGAACAAAGGCAATTCATTAGTCTTAACACATCGCAAAGTCAAATGGCAACAAACATCATGTTGTAATTCAATTCAATCAATCAATAAGTGGCATTACTAAAGTGGCCTATATGGCGGTGGCAGGCCATGAAAATATCAGAATGTCGAACAATCATTAAAGACAATCACACAGAAACAAATGCAAAGAAAATGAGTATGTGGATTACATTGATTACACTTACAATCTCTAGACTAGAAAATCAAGCATCAATGCTATCCTCCGTAATGTAATAGTCGAGGCATTTAAAGAAAATTCAACAGTTTAAGTTGTGTTATTATATACAAAAGGGAAAAGCCCACAGTGAACTGGTAATACTTGTTGTTGGAACTGAACATGAGGTGGTGATGCTAACATTCCAAATGACAACAGTGAATGGGTCACTCATTTGCCTTTGAACAGTAGTGTAACTAGACAACTCCTGAGTTAACGAATCACCTGATCCAGTGTAAGGCGACCAAGCACATGTATCTACCATACATTGCTCCACCAAGGCATTCTGACATACCATAATCAATATACTGGTAGTGATAGGCACTTGAACACAGCAAAAGACCGCCAGAACTAAATTCCCAAATAGTCATAGTATAGAACTATCCCAACTACATGGAAACATTGCCTTCTCCAAAACCTCTGGTCCCTAACTCTGGAATCTCATGCCAACATACTAACCCTACTTCTGGGTCAAATGTAAGTTTCCATTAATCACAGTCACAAGGGGAGTGGTACATGAATACACAGCTTTGACAACATTATGCATAAAATCATAGTAAGTACAAACAAGAACATCAGTAATAACATAGGATAATGCACACACCTCATGATAGGCTAGGTCATCCGATCCTAAATTGACCTCTTGTTCAGGAATACTTCAGCGCCCACACACAACGACATGTTTCATTACAGCTGAAGTACAGAGTAAAATCTTGACAGCACACAGTCACACCAAGACTAAGTTTATTCCAAGAAACCAACCAAAGGGATGGAGGAATGCGAGAAGTATTTCACTCAACCCGCATGGAAAAGAGTAAGATAGTCTCAACTATGAAAGCAACTAGAAAACAATAATATTTCACGACAGTTGGGAAAGGAAACTTCTCTCTCTTCCTCTGACTCAGATTGGTTAAAATCTCCCGGTCAACCTCATCATTAATTACAATAACTACAAGAAAATTACAAATCAATTGATTTCCAAACTTACCCCGTCCCATCCCCATGGTCAGTTTAATGATGTCATGAATGACGTCAGAAGGAAAAAATGCATTGATTGTAAAGAACACAAAAAGAAGATAAGAGATCATCGTCCAAAAATAGCCCTCGGAGCAAAGCAGGCTTCTTCACCAGTGCAGAGTGCAGGAGGCGAAAACAGCGGAGGGCGAGAACATCGTAACAGGAAAGGGGTGGGGCGAAAAAATAGAAGCCAGCACGTGGGCGGAAAATCGGAGAGCCGAAGCTCGACATCCGAGGTCAAAAACTAACACTAAAAGAACAAAACTAGTGATGGGTCATGGTGGCACAAAAGTGCACCTTGTCACACTCGTTCTGGGGCTCTGATCTGCAACGCCCCCGTTGCCACTATCGAAACAGGAGTTCCTGTTTGGTGTGGGCCTAGGCGCAGGGTGGGGCTATAGAGAGGCGTTTGGACTTCTCTCTACCCCATAGCAGGACCGACCCTTGGGCTCCTTTGATGTGGCCAGCTGGGCATGCAGGCAGGAAGTGTAGAGGCAGTGTGCCTCGTCTCTCTCCCTTCACTCCCTCCAATTAAGGGATCAGCAGAACAGGAAGGCTTGGTCATAAACTTCTCCGAGTTTATTCATGATAACAAGGCAATTCAGGGCAATGCAGGCATAAAAGCTGTACACCGGAATGACCTTCCCGTGACCTCTCGCTCTGCCATCCTGACTGCCGCTCGTTGTCTCTCTCTGATCCTGCCCAAGTGTGGCTTGCACTGCCCTCTCCTGTTAGCCACTGGCTTTAAATAGCCACTACTCGGACCTGAGCGAAGGCAAACGAAATTCCTAAGTCAGAGGCTGCACCTGGGTTTCCCAGTGGACACGAAATTGTGTTAATCTGACAGCTTCTAACCATTATTTGAAGCCCAAATCAACAATCACATATGGCAAACTCCACTCCGTTGGAAAGAGCGTTAATCAAAGCACAACCTGCGCCAATGAATGAATTCCAAAAGTGGTTTGTAGACAAATGAATGGCAAGTGAAGTATTTAAGGCGCAAATTAAAATCAGATACTTATTCATCATTTTCCATTAATATTATCATTTACAACTCACGGAGTGCAGGTTGCCAGATATGGGGTAGTTGATAAGGGTAAACACTATGTATATATTCAATACTACAAACAATACATGGTACATTAAATGAATAAACTCTAAAATTCGATGTGCCCTCAAGCACTCGAATAGAAGTCGGAAGTCAGACGCTAAAACCAGTCTGTGCGAGTAACATGTATCTCTAAGGCAGCAACAGAGCTTGAGCGCCAAGCGCCTTCTCACGTATCTCTGCAGCTACAATCCCCACACACAAATATGGAAACGAGAGAGCTGCAGCGATCTGGACATGTCTCTCATTTTCTCACCTTCTTACACAACTATCGTCTCAGGGACACTTAACTTTAAAACCTGTTTGGCATATAAAAATACACTACCATGAAAACAACACAATAAAAGCATATTATCACCTGAAATACGCATTTCAGTAAAAAAGGGTAAATACTAAATTATCTGCCCTTAAAACACTCCAAATTTGAGACATCCAGGTAAAAGTGTAAAAAGGTATATTGGGAAATGAATATAACAAAACTTCACTTGATCATCTCAACCAGTTTTCATTCTCCATGATTGAAAGGTTTGCACACCAGCCACTGAAAAGAGTGCACTGTGGACTATGTGAGCTCAGGAGGATGCTGAGGGAGTCTCCTTTTTTTGGAACACAGAAACTGATCACAGGTTGAAACCTATCCATCCTGGACTCCAACAATCTTCGTTTGTCAGACCTACAACACGGACACAGCAAGACTCACGGTGGGAGCCAATGAGGGTGGGGATGAGGATGAGGATGAGGCCAGGGGGTAAGGGAAATGCACAGAGTTCGGCTAATAGTCTCGTTAGGTAGGGACGTTCCACGCCAGTGACTGGGACAGCAACCATAGCTTCTGCCGGTACTCGCACCTTCCCCGCAACTCTTGCAACACCCTGGACTGAGTTGACACTGGTGCACACCTCCCGTACCATCGCTGGAAGCCACGGTGTCGCTGTCAAGTCAAGGCCACCACTCTCTGGGCTTAACAAGCATTTTGTATGTGTCGAGCACCCTCTCCACCTCGTCCACAAACTCATCCACTGGACCGCTCCCATCAAAGTGTGGAAGACGGGGTTGCGGCATCCAGTTCCCTGGTCATCTCTAGCAACCTCTCCATCCTGGGCAGGCTGTGCGGAATCTGCAGGTCTGCGCTCCGCCACTTCTCCCTGCTCCTGTACCACGGCCGGTTGCTCTGGTTGCCCCTCCTCAGCGGCAACATTGGGGTTGACCTGTCCATCTGCCATCGTGCTTTTGTAATAATTTTCCTAATCCTGCCGACAACGCCAAAATGTAATGGAATTGTGGATGGGGTGGGGTAATTGGTGGGGGTAATCTTGATTGTAAGAACACAAAGAGGAGAAAAGAGATCCTCGTCCAAAACTAGCCCTCGGAGCAAAGCAGGCTTCTTCACCAGTGCAGAGTGCAGGAGGCGAAAACAGCGGAGGGCGAGAACATCGTAACAGGAAAGGGGTGGGGCGAAAAAATAGAAGCCAGCACGTGGGCAGAAAATCGGAGAGCCGAAGCTCGACAGCCGAGGTAAAAACTAACACTAAAAGAACAAAACTAGTGATGGGTCATGGTGGCACAAAAGTGCACCTTGTCATTAAAGTATGTATGGTTTTTGATGAATAGAATTACAATTTGAAACCTGTGATATGTCCCAGTTGATGTATGTGTTGATGTGGTTTTGGAAAGTGGAATTTATCTGTATTCATTTCTTTATACTTTCTGATGAAAAGGGAACCAGAGACGTTGAGGAAATGGGAAGTTGGTAAATCAGACCATGACAGTGGTCATCATGACTCCCATGCTCTCCAGAGAAAGGGACCAACAACAAAAACCATCCTGAAGACTGGCATTCAGTGCAGCTGTTAGAGGATGGAGTAAGTCTTCAGTCTTTGCCCGTAGCTGACTGACGTGTCCTCACCTGTGGCTGTGCTGTCGCAGGTACTCTTCTTGATTGGCTTGGCGCTGCACGAACAAGTGCGGGCAATTCAAGAGAACAACACCAGCTTTGACTTCCTGGGCAAAAGCATGGGTGAGTGAGAGTTTTGTATTGTACAGAGGCTCACTCTGGCAATATAGGATGTAGAACTATAGAACGTGTGTGTGTGTGTGTGTGTGTGTGTGTGTGTGTGTGTGTGTGTGTGTGTGTCTTCTCGCCTGAATACACGGTGACTGTGTCTCCAATTTCATAAAGGAAGACTTTGCTCTCCTGTGTCTCTCTGTATGCATGTATCTGTCTGTGTGTCTGTCTCTGTCTTACACTGCCTCCCTCTGTATCTGTCTTTGTGTCTATCTTTCTATGTCTGTTTCTCTGTCTGTCTGTCTCTCTGTCATAGTCTCCCCCCCCTCCTCCCCCCTTCCTCCCCCTCTGTCTGTCTCTGTCTGTCTGTCTCTCTCTCTGTCTGTCTGTCTTCGTCTGTCTCTCTGTCTCTCTGTCTCTCTCTGTCTCTCCTCTCTCTCTCTCTCTCTCTCTCTCTCTCTCTGTCTCTCGTCTCTCTCTCTCTCTCTCTCCTCTCTCTGTCTCTCTCTCTCTCTCTCTCTGTCTGTCTGTCTGTCTGTCTGTCTGTCTGTCTGTCTGTCTGTCTGTCTGTCTGTCTGCCTGCCTGTCTGTCGGCATCCATACTGGTATGTGTCCCTGCAGGCGTGTGTTCTTTCCACAGCAGAAAGTCACACCACAGAAGTGCACTGCTCCAGCAATTACTGTGACTGTTACAGTGCGACAGCATTGCCTAAGGGTCAAAATGTCATTTTCTGGTGTTTTTCGTTTTGACCCTTAATGAATAGTTTCAACCCTTTGCGATGTAATCCAGTAGTCTCTCTGTTTAAAAGTTAAGGCGGACTTGCTCTGGTTTGACCATGAATGTTAATAATGTGACAACTTTAGAAAGGTCTGGGCTGGGATGATGCATCGTTGCACTACAGCTGGTGAGAGGTGTGCTGTTGTGATGACGGAGGCCTGTACAAGGACAGTGGTGCTCTTTTGACAGAGACCGGCCTGCTGTCCATCCTGTCCTCACTAGTGGGCTCCTCAAACCTGACCCAGGACCCAGCCAAAGACCTGCTGTCCTGGGTCCTCAAGGTGGGCATCACTCTCTTCCCACTCACCGCCTTCTGTGGCCAAGCAGTCAGAGCGTTTGACCTGCGGTCGCTTGCCACTGATGTGTGCAGTGTTCGAAGCTGCACAGATCCTAGTGTTGCATTCTTGGGCAAGGTGCTTCACCCACACTGCCTGTCCTGAAGAGGAGTAAAGCTGGGCACTGCACAGGGGGCAATCGGGGGTGAAATTCCCCAAAAAGAATTTCCTATAATAAAAGGACAAAACTGATGATGATGTTGATGTCTCTCCATAGCAGCAAGTCCTTCTGGCATAGGCAGTGGCACCTGAGTCTTGTTATGCTCCTTCTGCTACTTCTTAGATCTCTTTCTTCATAAATGTTTTTAGCATTGTGACTTCTATTGCCGTGATGTTGGGGAAAATGTACAAAAAGTATGCCTTTCCAGATAGTGGGTTTGTTGGAATTTTAGGACTACATGAACTACCCTTTTTGACTCACATGCGAAGCAAAAGTGAGTCTATGTACTCACCCTTTTCGTCCGTCCGGGCGTCCGGGCGTCCGGGCTTCAAGGTCAAGGTCGCAGGGGCCATAAATGTTGTCTAAAAAACAGTCATTTTTCACATTTTCTCAATTTTCTCTGAAGGTTTTGAGATTGGATACCTGACCTATATATGGTATATAGGGCAAAGTAATCCCTATCTTTTGATACCAGTTTGGTTGACCTTGCTTCAAGGTCAAGGTCACAGGAGCTCTTCAAAGTTGGATTGTATACATATTTTGAAGTGACCCTGACCCTGAACTATGGAAGATAACTGTTTCAAACTTAATAATTATGTGGGGCACATGTTATACTTTCATCATGAGACACATTTGGTCACATATCATCAAGGTCAAGGTCACTTTGACCCTTATGAAATGTGACCAAAATGGGGTAGTGAACCACTAAAAGTGACCATATCTCATGGTAGAAAGTGCCAATAAGCACCATTGTGCTTCCTATGTCTTGAATTAACAGCTTTGTGTTGCATGACCTTGGATGACCTTGACCTTGGGTCAAGGTCACATGTATTTTGGTAGGAAAAATGTGTAAAGCATTTCTTAGTGTATGATGTCATTGGTAGGTTTAGTTGTTTGACCTTGACCTTGAAGGTCACCTGAAGGTCAAGGTCATATAAAGGTCAAGGTCAAGCATGTGAGTTGTATGGGCTTTGCCCTTCTTGTTATTACATTGTTTCCATGATTAACTTGGTTGTTTGAGGAATGCCCTCATTAAATCCTGGCGTTTTTGGTCCTTGGCTTACTACCTGTTTGGTTGCTGTGGACAGAAATTTGCAGAGGTGGGCAGTCTGCGAGAGGGCGCTGTGCATGATGAGCTGCAGCAGCTGGTGCCAGTGACAGGCAAGAAGTCGGACACGGAGCGCAAGCGCAAAGCAGAGATCGCCGCCAAGCGCAGGGCACGCCTCATGGCGCAGATGTCCAAGATGCAGCGCAACTTTATTGCTGGCAACGCGGAGCTGTTTGAGAGTTCCTCCTCCAATCTTCGCTCTGTGGGATCAGAGATGGACCTCAGGTATGCTGCTGCAATCTCCACCATCTTTGAGCTGTGCAAGTCTTTGCTTTGGCACCCAGAGATCTTCAAACTAGGAATCTGTGGCCATGAAGGCATCTAACTTTTCCCCATGTGTGAGATGTTTGAATGCATGTCTACTTGGTCCTGAAGGTGACCAAGTCTTGCAGTTTTTGACTCACATGCGAAGCAAAAGTGAGTCTATGTACTCACCCGTGTCGTCCGTCCGGGCGTCCGTGAAAAACTTTAACGTTGGATTTTTCTCGGAGACTATTAAGTCTATCAACACCCAATTTGGCATGATGGTGTATGATGACAAGGCGTCAAAAAACATACATAGTGACTTGACCTTGCTTCAAGGTCAAGGTCGCAGGGGCCATAAATGTTGTCTAAAAAACAGCAATTTTTCACATTTTCCCAATTTTCTCTCAAGTTTTTGAGATTGGATATCTGACCTATATATGGTGTATAGGGCAAAGTAATCCCTATCTTTTGATACCAGTTTCATTGACCTTGCTGCAAGGTCAAGGTCACAGGAGGTCTTTAAAGTTGGATTGTACACATATTTTGAAGTGACCTTGACCCTGAACTATGACAGATAACTTTTCCAAACTTCATAACATTGTAGTATACATGTTATACTTTCATACTAGGTCACCTGTGTCGTCCATCCGGGTGTCCAGGCGTCCGTCCGGGCGTCCGGGCAGACCGGGCGTCCGGGCGTCCTTTAATCCGTAAAAAACTTTAACGTTGGATTTTTCTCGGAGACTATTAAGTCTATCAACACCCAATTTGGCATGATAGTGTAGGATGACAAGGCGTACAAAAACATACACAGTGACTTGACCTTGCTTCAAGGTCAAGGTCACAGGAGCTCTTTAAAGTTGGATTGTATACATATTTTGAAGTGACCTTGACCCTGAACTATGGAAGATAACTCATCCAAACTTCATAACATTGTAGTACACATGTTATACTTTCATCATGAGACACATTTGGTCACATATCATCAAGGTCAAGGTCACTTTGACCCTTATGAAATGTGACCAAAATGGGGTAGTGAACCACTAAAAGTGACCATATCTCATGGTAGAAAGTGCCAATAAGCACCATTGTGCTTCCTGTGTCTTGAATTAACAGCTTTGTGTTGCATGACCTTGGATGACCTTGACCTTGGTCACATGTATTTTGGTAGGAAAAATGTGTAAAGCATTTCTTAGTGTATGATGTCATTGCTAGGTTTAGTTGTTTGACCTTGACGGTCACATGAAGGTCACATGAAGGTCAAGGTCATGTAAAGGTCAAGGTCAATCATGTGAGTCGTATGGGCTTTGCCCTTCTTGTTAAAGTATAAACTGATGTAGAAGTCTCAGGCTTGGTCTCCTTTCAGATGATTAATATTGACTTTTACTTTTTAGAAATTGCCAGCTTTTTTTCCTCTTTTTTTCCCCTGGCTTTTCTTTTATCTGTACTGTAAGCATTTTGATTGGTCCAGATTGTATGATGATACAGGACTCCACACCATTGCCTTGAACTCTGGTTTTTCAAGCCTATCGAAAGTGTGTCCTTGACTCTATGTCCTGAAGACTTGCATGGTGCATGGCTATGTCCACAGTGACGAACTGGAGCACCCCATTGCCCTGGGCCCCAAGCGCTCGGGGAGCAAGCTGCCCCGCGTCCTGACAGTCAAGTGCATCCTGTGCCAGGAAGATGAGGAGGTCACCTACAACGGCAAGGCCATGGTGCTGGCAGCCCTGGTGCAGAGGTAAGACCCATGATCCTCACTTATCCCCCTGTCTCTAGTCTGCCTGTGTGCAATGGGGACTTGGGTCATTGTGAATATGCTGCTGATGTCACAAGGATCATCAGAGTGATAGGTCTGAATCTCAAGTCTGCTGATATATTATCCTTTTTTTACACTGATACTTTGCAGATTTAAGGAAATGGTATTCTCAAGAATAAATCTGCTACCTTTCACATGTGTGATGACAAAATGTAGAGTCTTGTAACTGTGGAAAGTTGGACACAGAGAAATGCATCACAACTTACTACTGTTTCATTCTCTGTAGTAGGAACTTTGGGATACATGAACCTGGTCAACCAAATCTGCTTTTTGACTCACATGCAAAGCAAAAGTGAGTCTATATACTCACCCGTGTCGTCCGTCCGGGCGTCCGGGCATCCGTAATAAAAACTTTAACGTTGGATTTTTCTCGGAGACTATTAAGTCTATCAACACCCAATTTCGCAGGATGGTGTATGATGACAAGGCGTCAAAAAACATACACAGTGACTTGACCTTGCTTCAAGGTTAAGGTCGCAGGGGCCGTAAAGGTTGTCTAAAAAATCTGCCATTTTTCACATTTTCCCAATTTTCTCTAAAGTTTTTTAGATTGATACCTGACCTTATATATGGTGTATAGGGCAAAGTAATCCCTATCTTTTGATACCAGTTCGATTGACCTTGCTTCAAGGTCAAGGTCACAGGAGCTCTTTAAAGTTGGATTGTATACATATTTTGAAGTGACCTTGACCCTGAACTATGGAAGATAACTCTTCCAAACTTCATACCATTGTAGTACACATGTTATACTTTCATCATGAGACACTTTTGGTCACATATCATCAAGGTCAAGGTCATTTGGACCCTTATGAAATGTGACCACTAAAAGTGACCATATCTCATGGTAGAAAGTGCCAATAAGCACCATTGTGCTTCCTATGTCTTGAATTAACAGCTTTGTGTTGCATGACCTTGGATGACCTTGACCTTGGGTCAAGGTCACATGTATTTTGGTAGGGAAAATGTGTAAAGCAGTTCTTAGTGTATGATGTCATTGCTAGGTTTAGTTGTTTTACCTCGACCTTGAAGGGCACATGAAGGTCAAGGTCATGTAAAGGTCAATGTCAAGCATGTGAGTGGTATGGGCTTTACCCTTCTTGTTTGTTCATGTGTGTGTGTGTGTGTGTGTGTGCATGTGTGTATATGTGTGTGTATTAGTTTGTGCATGTGTGTGTGTGCATTGTGTGCATGCGTGCGTGTGTGTGTGTGTGTGTGTGCATATATGCATGCCTGCGCGCATGTGTGTGTGCATATGTGTTTGAGATGAGGTACATAGGTGTATGCATGATAAATAGAGAAAGGTCATTGGAACAGTAAAATCGTGAGTGAAAAACTTGCTGCATATGCTGTGGTCTGAAGACAAGTCTGTGCTTGCTTTGCAGATCTACAGTTTTGTCTCAGGACCGAAGGAAGCATTTGTCTGACCCCAACAACCACGATCCTCTCTTCACCACCGCAGACATCTTTTCTGGCACTCACACCAGCTCCTGCGGCCACGTCATGCACCATGAGTGCTGGCAGAGGTAGTGTCAGGATGAACACTGACACATATGTAATGCCATAAGGGCTGGCAGCAGTAGTGTCAGGATGAACACAGACAGGTTTGAAGTGCCATGAGTTCCGGCAGAGGTAGTGTCAGGATGAACACAGACAGGTTTGAATTGCCATGAGTGCTGGCAGAGGTAGTGTCAGGATGAACACAGACAGGTTTGAAATGCCATGAGTGCTGGCAGAGGAGTGTCAGGATGAACACAGACAGGTTTGAAATGCCATGAGTGCTGGCAGAGGAGTGTCAGGATGAACACAGACAGGTTTGAAGTGCCGTGTGTGCTGGCAGAGATAGTGTCAGGATGAACACAGAAAGGTTTGAAATGCCATGAGTGCTGGCAGAGGTAGTGTCAGGATGAACACAGACAGGTTTAAAGTGCCATGAGTTCCGGCAGAGGTAGTGTCAGGATGAACACAGACAGGTTTAAAGTGCCATGAGTTCCGGCAGAGGTAGTGTCAGGATGAACACAGACAGGTTTGAATTGCCATGAGTGCTGGCAGAGGTAGTGTCAGGATGAATATAGACAGGTTTGAATTGCCATGAGTGCTGGCAGAGGTAGTGTCAGGATGAACACGGACACATATGTAATGCCATAAGTGCTGGCAGCGGTAGTGTTAGGATGAACACAGACAGGTTTGAAGTGCCATGAGTTCCGGCAGAGGTAGTGTTAGGATGAACACAGGCATGTTTGAAATGCCATGAGTGCTGGCAGAGGTAGTGTCAGGATGAATATAGACAGGTTTGAATTGCCATGAGTGCTGGCAGAGATAGTGTTAGGATGAACACAGAAAGGTTTGAAGTGCCATGAGTTCCGGCAGAGGTAGTGTCAGGATGAACACAGACAGGTTTGAATTGCCATGAGTGCTGGCAGAGGTAGTGTCAGGATGAATATAGACAGGTTTGAATTGCCATGAGTGCTGGCAGAGATAGTGTTAGGATGAACACAGAAAGGTTTGAAGTGTCATGATTTCCGGCAGAGGTAGTGTTAGGATGAACACAGACAGGTTTGAAGTGTCATGAGTGCTGGCAGAGGTAGTGTCAGGATGAACACAGACAGGTTTGAAATGCTGTGTGTGCTGGCAGAGATAGTGTCAGGATGAACACAGAAAGGTTTGAAATGCCATGAGTGCTGGCAGAGGTAGTGTCAGGATGAACACAGACAGGTTTAAAGTGCCATGAGTTCCGGCAGAGGTAGTGTCAGGATGAAATGATCAAGAGGGAGTTTGATAATGTAGGAAGGAATTGATAATCTCATAATAATGTTAAATTTTAAGAAATTGTGTTGCAAAAATGTTTAATTCATTTTACATTGCCTTTTTTTGTGTGTATGTGCCAACTTGTACTGACCAAGCATGATGCTATATTATTCCCCACAAAATGACTTTAGACACAACAAAGCAGAGGCTAATGCTTAATGAATGTCTCCACAAGGTGGCGGAATGATTCCTGTTTCTCAACAGACTCCAGCTTCCATTTGTTTGAGTTGCCTTGTGCAGTGTGTCATTTGGGTGAGACAGCTGGCAGGATGGCCCCCTGTGGGCTGGGATAAGAATAGACGCACTGCATCTCCCTGTGTCATTCATTAATGCAAATCACTGGAAATGGAGACGAATTCCTCACACCCTAAACAGAACCAGTGATGATCGTGGTCAAAGGCCTTCAATGGCCTTCAATGGCCTACAATGGCCTTCAATGGCCTTCAATGGCCTTCAATGGCCTACAATGGCCTTCAATGGCCTTCAATGGCCTTCAAAGGCCTTCAAAGGCCTTCAATGGCCTACAATGGCCTTCAATGGCCTTCAATGGCCTACAATGGCCTTCAATGGCCTACAATGGCAGTAAAACTTCATTCATTCATTCAGCCTTATGACATTGTTAGTGTAGATTTTGTTCTTGTTGGTGATGGATTTTTGGTGTGTTTTTTTAATGAATAATCGAGAGTTGAGAACAGTGTAGAAATGGCAGGGTCGCAAGCCTTTAGACGCTCTATTTGTTATGACAGGCTGCTCAGTGAAGTGAGGCTGTTGCTGTTTTTCAGACACTTTGACAATGTGGTCAACAAAGAGAGACAGCGCACCTCGCGGTTCCGCCAGAGCTTCAGCTTTGACGTGGAGAAGATGGAGTACTTGTGCCCCATGTGTGAAGGCCTCAGCAACACAGTCATCCCCATGGTGCCGCCCCTGGCCTCCCTCAGGGGAGAGAGGTGAGTTTGGGCTTACCCTCCCCAGTGCTGCAGGCTTCTCAGAGCTGTCTGGACCTCTTCAGCACCACTTACACCTTGCATTGCCACAACTTGTAAAGTTAAATACAAGGAGCGTGTTTCTTAGGCAAGGAATCTCGAGAGAATCTCAAGGGCTAGGCAACCTATAATGTCTCGCTCACAAGGAGGCACTGGCTGTGAAGGAGGGTGGCCGAGGTAGCCCTGGAGGTCCCCTGCTGCATCTTGCTGCAGAGGCCTGAATGAACCCAAATGGCGGAGAAAGAGCTGATTCGGTTGCCGCTGATAAATGGCAGAGCCTGTAATGTGCTTCTCACTGTCCGAGAATGGAAAGTATATGTACATGGAAGTATTTGCTGTTTGAGTGTTCATTTGTATATTTTGAGGAGTATTATATAGGTTTTTTCTGGACAAACACTGTCAACATTTATTTTATTGTTTGCATGTACACGAAGCACTGTACATGTCCACTCTCTGAATATGTCCCTTGAATTGATCAAATTGTATTAAGGCACAATATTTTTGACAACATTGTCTACAATTGAACCCGGGTTGCTTTCTTTTCTTTGAAAAAGTTCCCATGCCATTCAAGATGTCACCATGGTATGTTCTATCAAGTGAAAAACTGTTGTGATGTCTGCATCATCAGTTATTTTGTCAATCAGCAACATCTTCACCGACTATGGGGCCAGGACGCAGCCACGCGCTCTCGTACTTCCGCCTTGCCAACTAATGATTGGCTGTTTCTTAGACGTCTTGCTCACCTCAGCTAGCCCTTGCGGTGTGTACCTTGCCCATGAATTTGATTTGAAATCAAGGATTTGAGGACTTCAGGCTTCATGGGGAACTTAGTGCCCATCCCTGCTTCAGTGGCTGTAGCATGAGGAGCGACTTTGACAAGGTGGTTGAATGTCGGTGTGAGGGTATGTCGGAGGTAATCCCACACCATGGGCTGTGTCGCATTTTGTGTCTCAAGTAAAATCAAGTGGATAGGGGACCTGGATGTTGATTTTGAAATCTTTGCAAAGTATTATCTATATCTGAAGAATTAAAATCTTCTTCGGTTTTTTAGATGTTTATAGGAGTGAAACTGCAGCGCTGTGCAGCGCTTCGCAGCGCTGCGCCTCCTGAACAAGCCTATGGTGTGTTGACTGGGTGGTTGCCATGGTGTGTTGACTGGGTGGTTGCCATGGTGTTGACTGGGTGGTTTCCATGGTGTGTTGACTGGGTGGTTGCCATGGTGCACTGACTGGATGGTGTGGTGTTGCAGTGGCGAGAGCAAGGACGTGGAACTGAGATTTGCAGACTGGCTGGACTGCCTCCACAAGACGGTGGAGAACAGCATCAAGGAAGACACAGAGAAAAGCAATGAAGGTGAGAGGTGACCACCTCCTTTACCTGCTGTTCAAGCCTCTCTCTCTCTCTCTGTGTCTGTCCATCAGCATTGAGGGGAGTCTGGCTTTGATCTTGGAGGTGGTGATGTGCCTGGAATGATGATTTGTATCCTTGACTTTTCGCAGTCATGAGCTTAGTCTCCTTTATTTCCAGAATGTTCATGGTGTTGTGGTTGCAGGGACTTCAGTTAGACAATTTGTGGCTAAACTTTTTTTTTAACTACCAAAAACTGTGAGAAAAATATTTACAAGCATGTTTTAGAAAAGTGGGCATTACTACAAAACCTCATCTGTTATGGTTACAAAAGTGTTTATTCTGACTGGATTGTAATTTGAAGTTTTGATCGTGTCTTCTTTGGGTTTGAGTTTCTTTGTTGCCATCCATTCATGAGCTCGCTGGTTGATTATACGTTGTGTTTGTTGCCATCCACCGATAAGCTTGTTGGATGACTGGCTGCTCAAGCTGTTTCCTGTCAATTTGCAGAAGAGTCTCTTCTCATCCAACCCTGCCCTATCACCACCATCACTCGCATGATGGCCGACAGTGTGGCCAAGAACTTCCAGCTGCTCTGGGAGTATGTCCATGATGATGCCAGGTGAGTCCAGTCTGCACTGATTTGACGTCTGGTTTACGTGAGTGCCTTTTTTACCATCTCTAAAGGCAATGCACACTGTTGCTTTCACCCATTGCTTGTTTGCAGTGGAAAGAGGAGTCCAGTCTGTATCGCTGTTTTCCAAAGTTGAACAGGATGACTTGCCAGTTACAGTGCATCTCGTCATCTCTTTTGTAAGGCATTTGCTCTGACTGTCAGTGATGCTGGCACAGCTTCTTTTGAAAGCATGCTGTAATCTCTCATTCTGCTGCTCATTGACAGACAATGGACTTCAGTGTGGCTTCCATGTCCCCTTCTTTGTTTCAGTGGTCACTTCTCTGAAGGCATGCGAGAAATGCTGAAGAAGCTAGCCAGAGACGTCTATTCTGTGAGTAGAATCATGCCCGTGTGTACTTTCACCCAACATATATCCTGTGTGTGTGTTCATACATTGTCATTTGTGGTTTCACTATAGACAATTTCAAGTCATTGTAATGTTTTCTCTGAGTTTTAGCAGCTGCTGCTTCTGGAAATCTGACTGTTGACCTTCCTGGCCAGCCAATCAGCTGTTATTGTCTCTGTCAGAACATTAATTTTGGTATTCTTGTGGAAGTCATTGTAAATGCCATGAGCTTGCCTATTAGGGAAGGTATGTGCGTACAAATAGTCTGTATTATTATTATTATTATGTCTTTCCCCTTGAGCATTTTTGTTTTGTATAGAGACGAATAACTAGGGAAATTGTGATGACCTGCTCTTAGTATGACCGATTCCAATGTATTTTGTGATTAGTGGCCTTAAGTAGCCTTCAAAGGCTGATTGGCCATAAACATTCATTCATCATCCTTGGCATTCTCATGGAAATTTTCCCCCCAGCATTTAGGGGCTCTTTATGATAAGATGATATCTATATTGTTGTTAGCTGATTGTAGAAAAACTGAAGTGAATGAGACTCAAATTTAAAAAGTATCAATTTCAGAAACTATCCTCTTTAAAATCTTTGGTGCTCAGCTGGTGATTATACTATAATACTATTAGACAAAATTATCAAAATAAGGAATGTATTAATAATCCTTTGCTGCTGTTCTGTGTGTGTGGTGTGTGTGTGTGTGCGTGTGTGTGTGTGTGTGTGTGTGTGTGTGTGTGTGTGTGTTTTGGTGGGTTTTTTGTGTTTAAGTCAGGAATTAACTTCTTGAACTAGAACTGGATTTTACCAGATGCTGCCCATATCATTTACAGGTGGGTCTGGGTGTTGAGCCAGACGATGAAAACCCCCGGGTTTCCATCATGTGTTGGAACACCTGTGCCTACACCATCATGGTTCTGGGTAAGTGGCCTTGCTGCCAAGACATGGCCTGTACCCACTGTGCCTTCGGATCTTTTGAATGAAGAGATGTCTGATCGGAAGCGTTGAGGTTTAGAAATGGTACTTTCTCAGGGTCAGTGTTGAACATTGGTCTAATTTCATGTTTGAATTTAGTTTACAAACATTTGATAATAAAGGTGGTTCTGAAGCCAGCACACCTTGAAAGATGGATTCAGGTGCTCAGTGGCAGTAGGCACTCAAGAGGAGTGTATTCAGTGTGTGCTGTGTGTGTTGTGGTGTGCTTTTAACCCTTTCCATGCCAGCTTCGTCATTATATTATGCAACTGCCAGTGCCAGGGAATTTCAGTAAAATTACGTAAAACAACACTGAGTTCAGGAGAAAAATCATATCTCAATTTCAGTGCATAACAACCCCATAAAACCCATATTTCTTTGAAAGCACAGACAATCAGGAACACAACAAACACAATGCCATGATTTTTGGAGACTTTATTTCTTAAATCACGCTTGAATAAAACAAAATTTACCAATGCCTTTAACAAAAATTATGATGATTTCTTGTACATCTTCATGGTATACTCAACCAAAATTTTTAAAATAAAATTTGATTTGTTTTTCAGATTGTAAAACTATGACTCAAATGTCTCAGAATCTTTTTTCTTACAAAATATTTATGAAACTAAATGCTGAAAATTATTTGAACATACTATATCAATAGTACTTAGAAAGATACAAACTGTAACACCTACAGCAATTAGTGTAGATAGAGTCATGCAAAATTGCTACTATCATGCCAGCAAAATGCAAGAAGGAACTACTGTATTCACACTAGAATAAAAAGGCTTGTACTAAAAGTTGTAGGATACTTTCTCTTTAGCCTTCAGGTTGTAACAATGCTATCTACATAATGATGAAAATGAGGAATTCACATGTAAACACTTTTCAAAGTCATGCATGATTGCTATGATCAATATCATGCCAGGGAAATTATAAAAGAAACAACTGCAGTAATTACTATGATCTGTGAAGGAAAGAATTGTAATATTTTGTCGTGCATGCATCTCAATGAAAAGTCAGTTCAAGTGAGCAGTCCAGTATTTCAGCTTGAAGCATGGAGCAGGGTAGAATCCAAGCTAATCAGGACAGTCTGGCCACAAGCTTTTGGAGACCCAGGAGATTCCCTTCTAGTGGCAGACATGGCACAATCTAGCCTGGTACAGTAAGGTCCTTTTGCATGCCAAGGGAATATCCACCACTAGACATTTCAGAATGGCTTTACTGTGTGGTAAATTAGGAAGCATGGAACCGCACAGAGGCCAGGATGGTCAGGACAGCCAGGGCACATGACCTTGTTGACATGGCGGATGCCGTTCTTGTGGCAGACCCGACATCTCTTGGCCTGGTACCCTGTTCGTCTGTCGTGGTTTACTCATTTCTCCAGGCAAGAAGCCTGGAATGCCTTCGAAACCCACGCTGCTCTGCTGCAGCTAAGGTTTGGTCTCCATATCGATTGGTTTCAGAAACGAGATGGTTAATGAGACTGTCCGTGAAGAACAGCTGATAATAGTCAACAGGCTGAAAGTTCACGGTGCTGACTTTGATCCTGGCATGTCCTGAAAACTGAGGAGTTTGAGGTGACTCACAATTTGGGGGAAGGAAATCTCCCTCAAAGCGGGATTGTCTAGGCTGAGGACTGCAGATCACTACCCTCCCACGACGCTGTTCTTGCAAGCGCGAGTCCCTCGACCACGTGCGTGAAGAGTTTGACCACGCCTCCGTGGTGCTCGACGAGAAGATGCAGAGGTTGATACTCGACGAGAGGAGGGATAAGGCGATCCTCGATCACGGGGGGAAGATGGTTCATCGTCCGAACTCATTTCAAAGTCAGAAGCAGAAGCAGAGAGGCCAGACGCTGCCACTGCAGGTTGTTCCACAATCTCGGATTCATCACTTGAGTCTCCAACATCCACGAACACACGTCGAGTGCAAAGTTCAAGATCGTCATCGTCACTGACCTGATCAAAGGAATCTGTTGACTCTAAATCGCTTTCTGAGTCTTCCTCCTCTGCTTCACCAGCCTCTGCTAAACAAGCAGGCGAAACTTGATCACGCTTCATGCCTTTGCTTGTAGACGGTGTGGGCGCTGCCATTGTTTACAACTGCGCATGACAACTGCGCACTTGCTTGAAGTGGGGTGACCTCAGTTTGACGCTCCCCTCAGCTGAAATACACTCTGCTGCTATGCTCAGACTGTAGCATATCCTAGCGTTTGCCTAGAGTAAGCGTTCCTGTTCGTTTCGTCATCAAAAGCTGAACACAGGGGTATCTACACATTTTATCATCTCGGTGACCGAATAATCGGTCATATGGGCACTATGGAGGGCGTAATCGTGTGACTGAATATTCGGTCATAAGGGCATGGAATGGGTTAAGAGCAGTACAGCATGTCAATCTGCTGCGTGATATGCCAAGCTTTAGGTATGACTGTTGTGTGCTGTGCCCTACAGGGAAGGGGTTGGACTTGTCTTGGACAGCTGAGTGAGGTAGTACCATGCTCTGTGCCTGACCATTCCTTGCTGTGTGTGCCTACAGAGCAGTGCCTGCGAGTGGAGAAGAAGGCGTTGTTTGGACCCATGCCTGCACGCCAGGCAGAGCTGCTGGGGTCCCTAATCCGCTTTGCAGCCGTCAGCAGCCAGGTCATGCCGCCCGACACCATCCGTCGGCACTGCCTCCGCCTTCTCTCAGGTAGGGTTGTCTGTGTGTGTGTGTGTGTGTGTGTGTGTGTGTGTGCGTGTGTGTGCATGTGTGTGTGTGAAAGTGTGTGTGTGTGTGTGTGTGTGCATGTTTGTGTTTGTGCGTGTGTGTGCATGTAGGTGTGTGTGTGCATGTGTGTGTGTGTATGTGTGTGCATGTAGGTGTGTGCACATTTGTGTGTGTATGTGTGTGTGTGCATGTGTATGTGTGTTGATGCACATGGATGTATGTTTGTGTGAGTGTCTTGGTTTGTGCTTGTATGCATTGCGTGTGCTTGTACCACAAGATGTCCATACTGTTGTAAACGTTTGTCAAAGGCACAACCAGACCATTACGTATGTGTTGTGAATGTAGAATATGTTGGAAGTATCTTACTTCTTAGGTGTGGAATAACACCCCTGTTCTGTGAACTTACATAGTCCAATGGCAGCCATTTTGATTATTTTTCCACGATTGGTTTTGTCTGAGGCAGGACCATTTGTAAATGATGGCATTGATTTGTCAGCAATAAAATGTTAGCACTTCTGTGACAATTTTGCCGCAATCCATAAAAATTAAATGTATCACTTTGAATTGCCTTACTGCAACTCCTATCTAAATATAATTGCTTCTAGTACAAGTAGCAGGAATTGATGTGCTTATTTTCTGTCTGTGACACTGATGTGCTTTGGAACTTGCAAGTCCACTTAGAAACAACGGGAGCCAAGCAGTGATCCCATCCATGTAGAAATTTTACCCTGTGGGTTGGGGGTAAGAATTGACCCACCGCGTCTCTCTACTTCATTCATAAGAGGCGAATAACTAGGACACATGGACTTGATTTGTGTTTACTCTAAACAGTTCTAGTGATTTTCATGCTTAATGGCCTTATACAGCCTACAAAGGCTGAGAGGCCGTAAAACACCACCTATCCATCTGTCTATCCAAGGAACAAATGGGCTCTGTATTCCAAGTGCATGTTTGCCGCTGCAGTGCTGATGCCTGGTGAGGTGGGGAGGCACTGTGGCCAGGTGCCCAGCATCCTGGAGATTGACATGTTCCACCTTCTGGTGGCGCTGACTATGACGCTGCCCACTCTGTTTGCTGAGAGCAAGTCCTCCCTGTCAACGCTGCCCTCTGGTGGCCTGAACGACCTACACGCCCTGCAGCTAGTGCTGATTGCACACCTGTGCCAGATCATGCTCACCTACTCCATCTCCCAGCCAGGTGACCACCTCCTGCCTGACCCCTCTCCACCCATTTCAATGTTGTTGTGATGCAGACAGAATGAGGTTTTTTCTATGTTGTGTATTCATTGTGCTCGTTCGAGGGAGGTACTTGAAATAACTTTATTGACTCTAAGTGGAGGACAGATGACTTCTGGACGGGAAGTAGTAATACATTTCCTCACAGGACTGATAAGGATGAACATCTTTTGTAAGTTTTGCTTTTTATTGATAACATGAAATTGATAGTTCTTCCAAGGACTCATGTGCCATAAAAATTTCCTTGTGCTTAAAGCATTTACATATATAAGACATTTCATAAGCTTGGGTTTCTCACAGGCTGGTATGTCCACCTTGCACCCTCACTATGAGTGCCTTTGTACGTCAAGCAAGCCTCGCGTTGGCATGCAGCAATGCTTTGTTTGCAGTGGAGGCCATGGAGGAGGATGGGCAGAGCGCCCATGGAGAGCAGCTGCTGGATGTGTACAGGCGTGTACGGGACGGATCAGGGTAAGCATCAGGACAGTGGAGTACGGAGATGTCAGGCTGATTATCATTGGTCAGTGTCCATTGAAGCCTGTAGCTGCCATGACCTGGTGCACTTAACACTCCTTGTGGTCACTATTTGGACAGATGGGCCTTGATATCTAGGTGCAATGCAGGATTTCAGCCTTGCAATTGCATGTGTTGAGCAACACTTTTGAAATCATGCATAGGGGCAGGCCTGTGAACCTGAGACTTTTCAAGACAGCCCTAGCACCCTGACACTGCTTTTGCCCAGTGTGATTGTTCTGCCATGTAATAAGGACATCAGCATGTGGATGGGCAATTTCTTTGAGCCGAGTTACCGGGGATTATGAGGTATTCCTTCAGATGACATTATATACATGTACAGTATGAATTAATGCCATTCATAATCGTCTGGATTGTCCAGCTGGATTACTAGTCTTGGAAAGAATTGGGAAAGTAAGTATCCAGTTGTCTTTGAAATATGCAATATGAAAATGTTCATTTAGGCAATATGATGATTAGGGTTTAATGATATTTATCATCAAAGGAGTTTTTGCTTTTCTGTAGTGATTGGGGCCCAGCACTGCATGTTAAAGTTTAAGCCACATTTCTGAAAAATCACAATGCCTGAAAAGGTGTAGTAAGGGGGACATGGCGTACAAAAACGGTTTTATAGAAAATAAATCATTGCTCAGGAAGTATAAAAGCTATGCTAATGAAATTTCATACAGAATGCAAACTCACTGCAAGGTATATTCAGACAAAATGTTATTGCTGAAGACTTTGTTGTTCATGTGTTAAAGCAAAATGACAGAAAATTAAATGTCAACTTTCTCCCCTCCATCTCCCCCTGTGGGTTCGGGGTAAGAATTGACCCACAGCATCTCCCTACGCAATTCGTAAGAGGTGAATAAATAGGGACATCGTGACTTGATTTACGTTTACTTGATTCTAGTGATGTTCGTGCTTAATGGCCTTACATGGCCTACAAAGGCTGATAGGCCGTCAGACACCATCCGTCCATCCATCCCCTCCATCAAATTTTAATGAACAACCTCTTTATGATCAGCAATGATTGTGAACAAAGAAGGAGGTCTATAGTACACAATAAGATAGCATAAGTGGATAACTAACCCTTGTAAATAATTTTAGTGGAATTTAGAACAAGTAACCAAAAAAATGCTCCAGGCAGTAACATTTTGTCAGAATATACCTTGCAGTGAGTTTGTATTCTGTATGAAATCAGAGAACTTGAGACAACAAAAAGCGTCACTCTAGTATCTTGTATAGTAAAAAAAGCAGGACGAGATTTTGCTTACGTCACAGGTATGTTTTACATCGCAGTCACTCACGTGTAATTTTTGCTTACTTCCCTTTACTTTGGTTGGATCAATCATGAGTAGACGGTGTGGCCTGTGTTGCGCCTTTCTTGGCAGTTTTAACACTAGAGCAGTCACCATCAGTTTGTCAGTTTGAGAGTCTCACTGGCTCATAAAATCGGTAGCTAGAGCATAATCAATTTCGCCTGCCATGGCGATCATCATGATCCAACCAAAAACAAGGGACGCAACTCACACAAACCGCCGGCTAAATCTCGTCCTGCGTAAAATCGCGGAGTGACACTTCTTGTTGTCTCAAGTTCTTTGATGAAATTTCATTAGCATAGCTTTCATACTTGCTGAGCAAGGATTTATTTTCTATTAATCCGTTTTTGTATGCCATGTTCCCTCGTAACTGCCTCATCCCGATGTCTGCAGTGACAGATTCAGAGTGAGAGTTGCTATTCATCACAGTGTCATGCAGTCTGTAGACAAACAGTGTCAAGGTGTGAAGGTGTTGATGTGTGCCAGTTGACACATTCTGCCATTCTCCACCCCTCCCCACTTTTTTTTTGCTGCCTGTAGTCACCAGCTACGTGCTGCACTCCCTCTTGCATTTTCCTCCTGATTGTTCTAAATTAAGTGATTACATCATTATCCAAGGTAGAAATGCTACATTCAAAACACATGTGTAAATTTTGAATGGGGAGCTAGAGGAGGAAAACTTATGAGGGAGAAGAGTGCTTAGCTGGTGATGAGCACAAAGGGAATGGTGAGAAGGATTGAAGTATGTGTGGCATGAGGAACATTAGATGTGCAGGATCGATTGAGAAAGAGTCTCTGTGTGTTATTCAGGTTGAAGACGGAGCATTTCCCTACACCGTGGCAGCTTCAGAAACATATGGAGCAGGCCTGCCTGCCCTTCCTGCGATGTGCAGCCATTTTTTTCCACCACCTGACTGGTGTCAACACACCACTGGAACTGCAGGGTCAGTGCCACAGTGAAGCGGGTGCTGCCCTTGCTGGATGAAAGTTTCTTGAAGGAAACAATGCACACTATACTGGGTTGCGCTGACACTGTACTCTACTTAGGGAATGAGGACTTTGGTCATGGAAAGCAGACAAGTGTCTGGAATCTCTGCAGCACAGCTGTCTCACAGAGCTCTGTAGAGAATCGAAGACTCTGGCTCCCACATTGGATTTTATTTCATTTCTTCTGACACCCTCTTGCCAAGCCTCTTGTTGCTCTGTATGCTTGTGTTTTTTTACACACATGCGAAGCAAAAGTGAGTCTATGTACTCACCCGTTTCGTCCGTCCAGGCGTCCGTTTAAAACTTTAACGTTGGATTTTTCTCGGAGACTATTAAGTCTATCAACACCCAATTTGGCTTGATGGTGTATGATGACAAGGCCTCAAAAAACATACATAGTGACTTGACCTTGCTTCAAGGTCAAGGTCGCAAGGGCCATAAATGTTGTCTAAAAAACAGCCATTTTTCACATTTTCTCAAATTTCTAGAAGTTGTTTAGATTGGATACCTCACCTATATATGGTATATAGAGCAAAGTAAGCCCTATCTTTTGATACCAGATTGGTTGACCTTGCTTCAAGGTCAAGGTCACAGGAGCTCTTCACAGTTGGATTGTATACATATTTTGAAGTGACCTTGACCCTGAACTATGGAAGATAACTGTTTCAAACTTAATAATTATGTGGGGAACATGTTATACTTTCATCATGAGACACATTTGGTCACATATCATCAAGGTCAAGGTCACTTTGACCCTTATGAAATGTGTCCAAAATGGGGTAGTGAACCACTAAAAGTGACCATATCTCATGGTAGAAAGTGCCAATAATCACCATTGTGCTTCCTATGTCTTGAATTGACAGCCTTGTGTTGCATGACCTTGGATGACCTTGACCTTGGGTCAAGGCCACATGTATTTTGTAGGAAAAATGTGTAAAGCATTTCTTAGTGTATGTCACTGCTAGGTGTAGTTGTTTGACCTTGACCTTAAGGGTCACCTGAATGTCAAGGTCATGTAAAGGTCAAGGTCAATCATGTGAGTCGTATGGGCTTTGCCCTTCTTGTTTAATTATTATTTTGGAAAATTATGTTGATGTATAAAGCCCTCCAATGATGGCAAGCAGGGGGCTGGCATGAGTTGCAAGCTCCAGGGTCAATGAGCTGTGCAGAGGACTGTGACACCATGTGGCTTTACAGATAGTTTTCTGTGACACCATGTAGCTGTACAGATAGTTTTCTGTGACACCATGTAGCTGTACAGATGTTTTCTGTGACACCTTGTGGCTGTACAGTTTTCTTTGACACCATGTGGCTGTACAGATAGTTTTGGACACCATGTGGCTGTACAGTTTTCTGTGACACCATGTGGCTGTACAGTTTTCTGTGACACCATGTGGCTGTACAGTTTTCTGTGACACCATGTGGCTGTACAGATAGTTTTCTGTGACACCATGTGGCTGTACAGTTTTCTGTGACACCATGTGGCTGTACAGTTTTCTGTGACACCATGTGGCTGTACAGATCGTTTTGTGTGACACCTTGTGCTGTACAGTTTTCTGTGACACCGTGTGGCTGTACAGTTTTCTGTGACACCATGTGGCTGTACAGTTTTCTGTGACACCATGTGGCTGTACAGATAGTTTTCTGTGACACCATGTGGCTGCATATATAGTTTGGTGTGACACCATGTGGTTGTACAGTTATCTGTGACACCATGTGGCTATACAGATAGTTTTCTGTGACACCTTGTGGCTGTACAGTTTTCTTTGACACCATGTGGCTGTACAGTTTTCTGTGACACCATGTGGCTGTACAGTTTTCTGTGACACCATGTGGCTGTACAGATAGTTTTCTGTGACACCTTGTGGCTGTACAGTTTTCTGTGACAGCATGTGGCTGTACAGATAGCTTACTGTGACACATTGTGGCTGTACAGATATTCTGTGACACCATGTGGCTGTACAGATATTTTTCTGTGACAGCAAGTGGCTGTATATATGGTTTTCTGTGACAGCATGTGGCTGTACAGATGGTTTTCTGTGACACCTTGTGGCTGTACAGTTTTCTGTGACACCATGTGGCTGTACAGTTTTCTGTGACACCATGTGGCTGTACAGATCGTTTTGTGTGACACCTTGTGCTGTACAGTTTTCTGTGACACCGTGTGGCTGTACAGTTTTCTGTGACACCATGTGGCTGTACAGTTTTCTGTGACACCATGTGGCTGTACAGATAGTTTTCTGTGACACCATGTGGCTGCATATATAGTTTGGTGTGACACCATGTGGTTGTACAGTTATCTGTGACACCATGTGGCTATACAGATAGTTTTCTGTGACACCTTGTGGCTGTACAGTTTTCTTTGACACCATGTGGCTGTACAGTTTTCTGTGACACCATGTGGCTGTACAGTTTTCTGTGACACCATGTGGCTGTACAGATAGTTTTCTGTGACACCTTGTGGCTGTACAGTTTTCTGTGACAGCATGTGGCTGTACAGATAGCTTACTGTGACACATTGTGGCTGTACAGATATTCTGTGACACCATGTGGCTGTACAGATATTTTTCTGTGACAGCAAGTGGCTGTATATATGGTTTTCTGTGACACCATGTGGCTGTACAGATGGTTTTCTGTGACACCTTGTGGCTGTACAGATAGTTTTCTGTGACACCATGTGGCTGTACAGATGTTTTCTGTGACACCATGTGGCTGTACAGATAGTTTTCTGTGACACCATGTGGCTGTACAGATAGTTTTCTGTGACACCTTGTGGCTGTACAGTTTTCTGTGACACCATGTGGCTGTACAGTTTTCTGTGACACCATGTGGCTGTACAGATAGTTTTCTGTGACACCATGTGGCTGTACAGTTTTCTGTGACACCATGTGGCTGTACAGTTTTCTGTGACACCATGTGGCTGTACAGATATTTTTCTGTGACAGCAAGTGGCTGTATATATGGTTTTCTGTGACAGCATGTGGCTGTACAGATGGTTTTCTGTGACACCTTGTGGCTGTACAGTTTTCTGTGACACCATGTGGCTGTACAGTTTTCTGTGACACCATGTGGCTGTACAGATAGTTTTCTGTGACACCTTGTGGCTGTACAGTTTTCTGTGACACCATGTGGCTGTACAGTTTTCTGTGACACCATGTGGCTGTACAGATAGTTTTCTGTGACACCATGTGGCTGTACAGATAGTTTTCTGTGACACCTTGTGGCTGTACAGTTTTCTGTGACACCATGTGGCTGTACAGATGTTTTCTGTGACACCTTGTGGCTGTACAGTTTTCTGTGACACCATGTGGCTGTACAGTTTTCTGTGACACCATGTGGCTGTACAGTTTTCTTTGACACCATGTGGCTGTACAGATGGTTTTCTGTGACACCTTGTGGCTGTACAGTTTTCTGTGACACCATGTGGCTGTACAGATAGTTTTCTGTGACAGCATGTGGCTGTACAGATGTTTTCTGTGACACCATGAGGCTGTATAGATAGCTTGGTGTGACACCATGTGGCTATACAGATAGCTTTCTGTGACACCTTGTGGCTGTACAGATGGTTTTCTGTGACATCTTGTGGCTGTACAGTTTTCTTTGACACCATGTGGCTGTATGGAAGAGTGAGAAGCGGCAATTCTTAGATGAAAGCACAGTGTCCCGCACCGGCACAAAGGGTTGATGAGGTGGCCCTGTGATCAGGGGATGAAGTGTGAAGCAGTGTGAGGTCCAGACTTGGCTGATAAGTTGCTATGTAAAACCACACTTTTATTCTTTAATAAAGAGTTTAAATCTTAATAATAATAATAAAAACCCATACTGCCTCCTACAGCCAGCAGAGACATGGGTTTGCTCTCAAGTTTCCCCACTCGAAGCCATCTTAACAACTTCAATGATCATGACAGGCTCTCTGCCAGAAGATCATCACATGATCACTAAGTCAGACACCGAGATTGAGGAGAAAGATTTCAGAGAGTAGCTGGGGCCAAGCTGGCAGCTAGGGTCAGGGAAGAAAAAGCAGCAAGGAGTAGAGATTAGGAATCAGAGACTTGGTGAATTAACTCTCCTAGGTTTCATTACTGCACAGTTTGAAATGGGCACAGTCAGCATTAGCATCACATCAACAGATGATGTTGTATCAAATTACCTGTAGGATAGGAGACTTGTCACCACTGTGGCCACTGTCAGATGACCCGCGAGACTTCCTGTAATGCCGCCATTGTGAATTGTTGATGTCACATGAGATGGTAAACTCTTTCTTGACCTTTAACCCAGGCCAGTGAGAAGTGACTGCGCTCCCTTGTGATTGCAGGCAAGTGTGGCCATGAGTTTGAAGCGCTGTGCAGGTTCCTCTGTCTACCCAGCAACGTGGCCTCGCTCTTCGTGGACCACGGCGCCATCATGGAGGACTTAATCCTCAGGTAGTCTCACTTGACTAGACCCTCCTTCTGGCATCAGGTCCTTGCAGAACCCCATGTGTCTTTGAGAGATGCCCAATTGTCACATGACCATGTGCCTACTAAGCTATTTTGGTTCTAGAAATAACAGCATCCAGATTACATGTGAGTGTTTGTGTGTGTGTTTGTTAACTGTACATGAAAGTTTATTGTACCTTTTTGTTCACTCACATGCGAAGCAAAAGTGAGTCTATGTACTGAGCCGTGTCGTCCGTCCGTCCGTCCGTCCGTCCGTCCGGGCGGGCGTCCGTCCGTCCGTCCGTAAAAAACTTAAACGTTGGATTTTTCTCGGAGACTATTAAGTCTATCAACACCAAATGTGGCATGATGGTGTATGATGACAAGGCCTCAAAAAACGTACATAGTGACTTGACCTTGCTTCAAGGTCAAGGTCACAGGAGCCATAAATGTGGTCTCAAAAACAGTCATTTTTCACATTTTCCCAATTTTCTCCCACGTTATTGAGAATGGCGACCTTAGCTACAAGTGGTATATAGGTCAAAGCAAGCCCTATCTTTTGATACCAGTTTGGTTGACCTTGCTTCAAGGTCAAGGTCACAGGAGCTCTTCAAAGTTGGATTGTATACATATTTTGAAGTGACCTTGACCCTGAACTATGGAAGATAACTGTTTCAAACTTAATAATTATGTGGGGCACATGTTATACTTTCATCATGAGACACATTTGGTCACATATCATCAAGGTCAAGGTCACTTTGACCCTTATGAAATGTGACCAAAATGGGGTAGTGAACCACTAAAAGTGACTATATCTCATGGTAGAAAGTGCCAATAAGCACCATTGTGCTTCCTATGTCTTGAATTAACAGCTTTGTGTTGCATGACCTTGGATGACCTTGACCTTGGGTCAAGGTCACATGTATTTTGGTAGGAAAAATGTGTAAAGCATTTCTTTGTGTATGATGTCAATGGTAGGTTTAGTTGTTTGACCTTGACCTTGAAGGTCACCTGAAGGTCAAGGTCATATGAAGGTCAAGGTCAAGCATGTGAGTCGTATGGGCTTTGCCCTTCTTGTTCTTCATTGTAGTGGGGGGGGATGTTGCTTTGTAACATAGAGGAAGATAAATATATGCATGATCTATCTGTTCATTAGGTGGACAGTGTTTTTAAAAGTGTCCAATGCTTTCTTCCTCTTTGACTGTACATAGCATCCCATGGGCTTTAGTCCTACCATCCTGAGTTCTCTATAGGCATGCCCCTGACTCCCTGTACCACATCCCATGCTTTCCACTGATGATGCTGGCTGTGGGTAGGTGAAGGTGGAGTAGTTCTCACATGGGCTGCACTGCCTGTCTGTGCCTGCAGCTGGTGCCAGAACAAGTCGGTGCAGGAGAGGCTTGGAGCTGGCACAGAGCCAGTTCCTGAGTTCCCACTGCCCATCAACCAGCTGCAGCAACTGCCCGAAGACTACAGTGAGCTCATCAACCAGATCTCAACCTTCACGTAAGTATTATTTCCAGCAGTCAGTGTCTGCAGCTGATGAGAGGAACATTGAGCAGTGGCTGCTCTGTGCTGTACTCCACTGGTGCCTGTGGCATTCCCACTTGCGTGGTGCTCTAGTATTGTTCAGTCTCATACTTTGGCATTGGGAGCCAGCTTGTCATTGCAATTTCAGGACATCAGGTTGGCAGTGAGTCATTTATTCAGTCTTATGGTGACCATCTCCTCAGCTGTAGAAGCTTAACTCACAAACACATATTTTCATGCTGCCTCCATACAACTATTTGGCAGAGGAATTGCAAACTCTCTTTGACTGCAGTGATAGGATATTCAAAACATCCATGCCACTTCTGAATATTTTGACAAGATGATAGGCAGATGGACAACTTAGACAGAAATTTGACCTCTTAAAAAAAGGTTTAAAGCATGAAATTCCTGTGATGTGTATTAATGATGGTATGTACACCTTGGTACAGCTTAAATCATCTTGACCTTGCAAGGAATGAGTTGGCACGGGAACAACTACATCAGTCAAGGAAAACTTTCAAATTAGATTCAGGAGTTGGTGGTTGAACTAAAAAGGTGTTGATGGTCAATCCAGTCAGGAGAAAATGAGAGTGGCCTTTTTGTTCCTGATGCAGGTGCCCCAAATCAGAAGGGGACGACAGCCGGGCACCCACCATGTGTCTGGTGTGTGGCAAGGTGCTGTGTTCACAGAGCTACTGCTGCCAGACAGAAATGGATGGCTTCACTGTGGGGGCTGCCACTGAGCATGCACACTACTGTGGTGCCGGCATTGGCATCTTCCTGAGGTAAGCAATCCATCCTCTGTGTCTGCAACTGGGGCTCCCTCTTGTGTGATTTGTAAGAGGTGAATAATTGGGGACTTCATGACTTAATTAACATTCGCTTTCTCCAACCAACTCTGATATTTTGTTATCATTGGCATTGGATAGCCTGCAGAGGCTCATAGGCCATTAAAATCCCTCCCTCCCTCCCTCCCTCCCTCCCTCCCTCCCTCCCTCCCTCCCTCCCTCCCTCCCTCCCTCCCTCCCTCCCTCCCTCCCTCCCTCCCCCCCCCTCCCTCCCTCCCTCCCTCCCTCCCTCCCTCCCTCCCTCCCTCCCTCCCTCCTTCCCTCCTTCCCTCCTTCCCTCCTTCCCTCCCTCCCTCCCTCCCTCCCTCCCTCCCTCCCTCCCTCCCTCCCTCCCTCCCTCCCTCCAGCTGGGGCTCATAACTCCTTCTGCTCATGTGCAGTCCAAAGAGAAATGGTTTACTTGCATACTTCAAGGGGACAGATGTGCTGTGGCCCTGACTGCCCTGTAGTCTTCACTGCTCTGTAGTCCTGACTGCCCTATAGTCCTGACTGCCCTGTAGTCCTGACTGCCCTGTAGTCCTGACTGCCCTGTAGTCCTGACTGCCCTGTAGTCCTGACTGCCCTGTAGTCCTGACTGCCCTATAGTCCTGACTGCCCTATAGTCCTGACTGCCCAGTAGTCTTCACTGCTCTGTAGTCATGTCTGCCCCATATAGTCATGTCTGCTCTGTAGTCCTGACTGCCCAGTAGTCTTCACTGCTCTTAAGTCCTGTCTGCTCTGTAGTCCTGACTGCCCTATAGTCATGTCTGTTCTGTAGTCCTGACTGCCCTGTAGTCCTGACTGCCCTGTAGTCTTCACTGCTCTTAAGTCCCGTCTGCCCTGTAGTCATGACTGCCCTGTACTCCTGACTGCCCTGTAGTCCTGACTGCCCTATAGTCCTGACTGCCCTATAGTCCTGACTGCCCTGTAGTCCTGACTGCCCTGTAGTCTTCACTGCTCTGTAGTCATGTCTGCTCTGTAGTCCTGACTGCCCTGTAGTCCTGACTGCCCTGTAGTCCTGACTGCCCTGTAGTCCTGACTGCCCTGTAGTCCTGACTGCCCTGTAGTCCTGACTGCCCTGTAGTCCTGACTGCCCTGTAGTCCTGACTGCCCTGTAGTCCTGACTGCCCTGTAGTCCTGACTACCCTGCCAGGCAGGTATGACCGAGACTAAAAATGCAGTAGCATTTTTATCACAAACTAGCACAGACTCTCATATTACCTGAACTTAGAGGTCATCCTGAACAATAGGTAGGGCAGTACAAATCTTGACACACTTATCAAGACGGTTTTATGCCTGGAAATTACAGAGGGTCCACCTTTTCAATAGACGGAAGCCTGCCTCCTGTGATACTGTGGTACTCATATGGCAGTCTTGTTGCTGATTGGAGGTGTTGTTTCATGGAGTTTCTAGTGATGGAAGTGTTGTGTGCTGGAGTTTCTATGTGATGAAAGTGTTGTGTGCTGGAGTTTCTATGTGATGAAAGTGTTGTGTGCTGGAGTTTCTATGTGATGAAAGTGTTGTGTGATGGAGTTTCTATGTGATGAAGTGTTGTGTGATGGAGTTTCTAGTGATGGAAGTGTTGTGTGATGGAGTTTCTATGTGATGGAAGTGTTGTGTGATGGAGTTTCTATGTGATGGAAGTGTTGTGTGATGGAGTTTCTATGTGATGGAAGTGTTGTGTGATGGAGTTTCTATGTGATGGAAGTGTTGTGTGATGGAGTTTCTATGTGATGGAAGTGTTGTGTGATGGAGTTTGTAGTGATGGAAGTGTTGTGTGATGGAGTTTCTATGTGATGAAAGTGTTGTGTGATGGAGTTTCTATGTGATGAAAGTGTTGTGTGATGGAGTTTCTATGTGATGATAGTGTTGTGTGATGGAGTTTCTATGTGATGGAAGTGTTGTGTGATGGAGTTTCTAGTGATGGAAGTGTTGTGTGATGGAGTTTCTAGTGATGGAAGTGTTGTGTGATGGAGTTTCTAGTGATGGAAGTGTTGTGTGATGGAGTTTGTAGTGATGGAAGTGTTGTGTGATGGAGTTTGTAGTGATGGAAGTGTTGTGTGATGGAGTTTGTAGTGATGGAAGTGTTGTGTGATGGAGTTTGTAGTGATGGAAGTGTTGTGTGATGGAGTTTCTAGTGATGGAAGTGTTGTGTGATGGAGTTTCTATGTGATGGAAGTGTTGTGTGATGGAGTTTCTAGTGATGGAAGTGTTGTGTGATGGAGTTTCTATGTGATGAAGTGTTGTGTGATGGAGTTTCTAGTGATGGAAGTGTTGTGTGATGGAGTTTCTAGTGATGGAAGTGTTGTGTGATGGAGTTTGTAGTGATGGAAGTGTTGTGTGATGGAGTTTGTAGTGATGGAAGTGTTGTGTGATGGAGTTTGTAGTGATGGAAGTGTTGTGTGATGGAGTTTGTAGTGATGGAAGTGTTGTGTGATGGAGTTTGTAGTGATGGAAGTGTTGTGTGATGGAGTTTGTAGTGATGGAAGTGTTGTGGATGGAGTTTGTAGTGATGGAAGTGTTGTGTGATGGAGTTTGTAGTGATGGTAGTGTTGTGGGGTGGAGTTTGTAGTGATGGTAGTGTTGTGTGATGGAGTTTGTAGTGATGGTAGTGTTGTGTGATGGAGTTTGTAGTGATGGTAGTGTTGTGTGATGGAGTTTGTAGTGATGGAAGTGTTGTGTGATGGAGTTTGTAGTGGTGGTAGTCTTGTGTGATGGAGTTTGTAGTGATGGTAGTGTTGTGTGATGGAGTTTGTAGTGACGGAAGTGTTGTGTGATGGAGATTGTAGTCAAGGTAGTGTTGTATGATGGAGTTTCTATGTAATAGATGTTTTGTGTGATAGAGTTTCTATGTGATGGAAGTTTTGTGTGATGGACTTCCTGTGGTGTGATGGAAGTGTTGTGTGATGTAAGTGCGGTGTGATAGAGGTGGTGTGTAATGGAGTTTCTGTGGTGTGATGGAAATGTTTTGTGATGGACTTGATGTGATGAAAGTGTTGTGTGATGGGCATGCTGTGGTGTGATGGCGTTTCTGTGTGATGTAAATGCTGTGTGGTGGAGGTGGTGTGTGATGGAATTTCTGTGTGCTGTAAGTGATGTGGTGTGATGGAGTTTCTATGTGATGTAAGTGCTGTGATGTGACGGAGTTTTGTGTGATGTGTGATGGAGTCTCTATGTGATGTAAGTGATGTGTGATGAAGTTTCTATGTGATATGTGATGGAGTTTCTATGTGATGTAAGTGATGTGTGATGGAGCTTCTATGTGATGGAAGTGTTGTGTCATGGAGTTTGTAGTGATGTAAGTGATGTGTGATGAAGCTTCTATGTGATGAAAGTGTTGTGTGATGGAGTTTCTAAGGTGTGATGGAGTTTCTGTTTGATGGGATCGTGAAATGGAGTGATGTGATGGAATGCTGTGTGATAGAAATGTTTGGTCGAATTTCTGCTCCAATTTGAACAAGTTGATGTTATGGCTCTGTAGCCAAGTGGGTAGTTCTTTTGACCTACAGTCACTTGCTGCTAGTGAGGGCAGCCTTCACAGCTGCACAGATCTTAAGAGTTGCATCCATGAGCAAGGTGCTTTATTCACATTGCTTCTCCCCACCCAGGAGCAAAACAGGCAGGTACCTGTGAGGGCTGAGCTGGAACATTGTGAAAGCTAACTCTGGTGTGTTCATTTGCAGCCTGGTTGCATGCTCTCCCGGTGTTTAGAAGGTGTTGGAATGATGAAATTAGTGGCCTGGTCACCAAGAGGTACAAGGGTGCCATCAGTGGGTGGAAAGTCGAAACATGAAAAAGAACACCTTCACTATTTACCTTTGTTGTATTGAAGTATTTCCTGTGTAGCTGCATTGTGCATAAGGCTTCTGATCATCAGTCTAATGGATGAGGGGGAAAGTCTAATCTGCTGCTTATGTTGCAGAGTGAGGGAGTGCCAGGTGCTGCTGCTGGCAGGCCGAACCAAGGGCTGCTTCATCCCACCGCCATACCTGGACGACTATGGGGAGGCAGACCAGGGACTCCGGTGGGTAGCTGTATTCATTGTGTGTGTGTAGGTATGTGTGTGTGTGTGTAGGTATTTGTGTGTAGATGTGTGTGTGTAGGTATTTGTGTGTGCGTGACGGGGTGTGTGTATGTGTAGGTATGTGTGTGTGTGTGTAGGTATGTGTGTGTAGATGTGTGTGTGTGACGTGGTGTGTGTATGTGTAGGTATGTGTATATGTGTGTGTGTGTGTGTGTGTGTGTGTAGGTATGTGTGTGTGTGTGTAGGTATGTGTGTGTGTGTGTAGGTGTGTGTGTGTAGGGTGTGTGTGTGTGTGTGTGTGTGTGTGTGTAGATATGTGTGTGTGTGTAGGTATGTGTGTGTGAGTGTAGGTATGTGTGTGTGTGTGTGTGTGTAGATATGTGTGTGTGTAGGTGTGTGTGTGTGTGTGAGTAGGTATGTGTGTGTAGATATGTGTGTAAATGTGTGTGTGTGTGTAGGTGTGTGTGTGTGTGAGTGTGTAGATATGTGTGTGTGTAGAGGTGTGAGTGTAGATATGTGTGTAGGTGTGTGTGTGTGTGTGTGTGTGTGTGTGTAGGTGTGTGTGTGTGTGAGTGTGTGTGTGTGTGTAGGTGCGTGCGTGTGAGTGTGTAGATATGTGTGTGTGTAGATGAGTGTGTGTGTGTAGAGGTGTGTGTGTAGGTGTGTGTGTGTTGTGTGTAGAGGTGTGTGTGTAGAGGTGTGAGTGTGTAGATATGTGTGTGTAGGGTGTGTGTGTAGATATGTGTGTGTGTGTAGATATGTGTGTGTGTGTAGGTGTGTGTGTGAGTGTGTAGATATGACTAAGTCTCTAAACGTCGTGGGTAAAGTGTCACACGAACTCAGTTTCAAAAAAGAGCTTGAAATGTCACTATTTTTGTATTATTTTAAAGACCAACATCTTAACTGTGTGTAACTAAGGCAAAAAGATAGTCTGTTGAGAAATGTGTGCATAGAAGCTTCGGAAAGTTCAAAAGGTGGTATGGTACGCGTGTAACGGATGACACAGTATATTACCACTTTTCCGGCAAACAAAAACAACTACTGATATTATTTGTGTTCTAAACATACATTAACAAAGTGTGTTAACTCACTGGAGTCGTGGCTAAATATTGTGATTGTTCTCCGGAATCGTAAGTTTTTCCTGCATTTTCTAACATATAATAAAAATACAAAGGCATAAGATAACAAGACAAATTATATCTCAAATGAAAGCTCTCTATTTACTCTTTACATCCAAAGAATGATCTAAGTGACTATATAAGTGTTAATATTTAATTACACACCATAGAATTGAGTGTGTACATGCGCAAAAATGAAAAAGTAGGGGGGAAAAACAGTTCACTAGCTGTTATGGGAAGCATACAAGCACTCAGAAAATGACAAACTTTAAATTTCAATATCCAAGCGATGCAAATATTTATAAACATTTAGTATAGACAAGTACAAGCAGATGGAAGCTTGCAATCAACCAAATCATGAAAAATATAGAGCTGATGACGAAGGGTGTAACGTACGTATTCACGAAGTTTAACGCGAGCAAGATCAAAGAATATAAAAATAGAAATCCTGATAGCTGGCACAATTATTAAAAACAACACTTTATTTCCTATAACAACCATTGGATTTCAGTTTCAGAGTGATTATGGTCGTGTTTTTTGAGTCAATGTGAGGCACTGTGACGTCGTGTGACGTTTTGAAGTCCCTGTTTTCATTGAATCTTTACCTTTCAAACCATTTATTCACTCTCATACAAGCAGTAGCACGAAAAAATGCATATAAACTATCTATTTGACCATTTGTGTTATTACACACCTGCAAAAGAAATATGTAGGTTCATTACTTCATGGTGTAAATAGCATTTTTGACTCACATGCGAAGCAAAAGTGAGTCTATGTACTCACCCTTTTCGTCCGTCTGGGCGTCCGGGCGTCCGAAAACTTTAACGTTGGAATTTTCTCGGAGACTATTAAGTCTATCAATACCAAATGTGGCATGATGGTGTATGATGACAAGGCCTCAAAAAACACACATAGTGACTTAACCTTGCTTCAAGGTCAAGGTCGCAGGGGCCATAAATGTCGTCTAAAAAGCAGCCATTTTTCACATTTTCTTAATTTTCTCTGAAGTTTTTGAGATTGGATACCTCACCTATATATGGTATATAGGGCAAAGTAAGCCCTATCTTTTGATACCAGTTTGGCATACCTTGCTTAAAGGTCAAGGTCACAGGAGCTCTTCAAATTTGGATTGTATACATATTTTGAAGTGACCTTGACCCTGAACTATGGAAGATAACTGTTTCAAACTTAATAATTATGTGGGGCACATGTTATACTTTCATCATGAGACACATTTGGTCAAATATCATCAAGGTCAAGGTCACTTTGACCCTTATGAAATGTGACCAAAATGGGGTAGTGAACCACTAAAAGTGACCATATCTCATGGTAGAAAGTGCCAATAAGCACCATTTTGCTTCCTATGTCTTGAATTAACAGCTTTGTGTTGCATGACCTTGACCTTGGGTCAAGGCCACAGGTATTTTGGTAGGAAAAATGTGTAAAGCATTTCTTAGTGTATGATGTCATTACTAGGTGTAGTTGTTTGACCTTGACCTTGATGGTCACCTGAAGGTCAAGGTCATGTAAAGGTCAAGGTCAAGCATGTGAGTCGTATGGGCTTTGCCCTTCTTGTTAAAGCTGTGTTTCCTTTAATGTTATCTTGTTTATTGTTGGTATTGAGTGACACAACCAGTCTTATCAAGTAAATGATGTGATACCTAGTCAGACTAATTAAAGCATATGACAGCAAGAAATAGTTTGCTTTAGGCTAATACAAGCTAGCAAAGAGCTGTAAAATTTAAACTGTTTAATCATTGTTCTGTGAATGTTTGTGTCTTAGAAAGAGGAGGGAAGAGGAAGGGGGAGAGGGAGAGGGTGTGGGTTGTGACAACTGTCGACTGCTGGGGAAGGACAAAGGCTGATGTTTGTGTGTGATGGTTGCAGACGAGGCAACCCACTGCACCTGTGCCCGGAGCGCTATGAGTACCTGCACCGCCTGTGGCTGTCCCACTCCATCCCCACCAGTATCGCCCACAACCTGGAGTCGCACACCTCCTTCATGACCATCGAGTGGCACAACCTTTGACCACTGGAATGCCTAGGCTGTGCTGGTCCTGGGCCAGGCAGGCCCTGAGGCTTGAACTGCGTTTCCCCTCCCCTTCCTTTCCTTCCTTCTCCACCCCTCACCCCCCTGACCTTTGTCCTTTCTCCACCACTGTCGCCTGGTGTGAGTATCAGTCGTGGCATCAGGACATATAGACAGAAAAATCGGATTGTTGTGTTGTCTTTGAATCATCATTGTTATTGGGCTGCAGGCACTTGAAGAAGCAGTGTGTGTATGCAGGGTTGGAGAACTGGGACAGTTTTTCATTGCCAGGACTGTGGCTAGCTTAGAGGTCAACTCCTCCATGGCCCTTCAGGTTTCACAAGGACTTGACCCCAACAGGGAATTGTCTGGTGTTGTTGCTTTCACCTGTTGTCGTGATGAATGAATGTGGCAAGGATGTAGTGAAGCTGGAAATGCTGCAATGAAACTTGTGTATCTTCCCTCTTGATTTCTGTCATTGTAGAAGAATGTTGTGCTCATCCTTTCCTTTGGGTGGGATGTGTTTGTACAGATTTTACTTGAGCTACAACATCTGTTAGATTTTGTATGCAGGACTGAGTTTCAGCTGAGAAATGTTGCTCGCATGAACAGATCAAGTTTCATGAGGAAAACTTGCATTTGAGATCACTGGAGACTGCAGATTGCCTGCATTGTCAAGACAAGTGTGCAGACCAGAAGGATGTCTGGGAGTTGCATGATCACTGATGATAAGAGGACAGTTAACCTGTGATATGACAGACGCAGTAACTTAGAAGTGGGACAGACAGAGCACTTGGCATGCTTTGGAGAAGGGAGAGGAAGCCTGATGCCTTGTGGAAAGGGCTGGCTGTGTTGGGGGGTTGAACTGCCTTGCTCTGCTCCAGTGACTGGAGTGAGGGGTGTGCAGTTCAAACCTTGGCCCAGCCTGCTTTTCCAGCACCATGGCCTCCCTCCATGCGTGTTGATGAAACTGGAGAGCTTGTTTACGCGGCCTTCAGCCTGGAGCCGCTGTGGGTTTTTGTTGCATGTTTGTACATATACTGCCCACTTTCTTATTGGTCCTGCTCTGGTTTTGCTGATCCAGAATTTGAGTTGCTTAGAGGGTCAGCCAGCAGTTTTTCTTAGCTACCCTGGTCTTGGGCCAGAGTCACGATGTTTGAAGCAGTTTCAGTGGATGCTCCTGTACATATTGGATAAAGACAAACCCAGTTTTACAGGACCCAGATATTGATTTTTTTCTCCTGACATATGCCTAAATGCAGGAAAATTTGATATGTAGTGGCCTGTTTGTAACAGTAACAAATAGTTTGTGCCGTTATGTAAGAAGGAATCAACAGCAAAACAGCGTCAAAGCATGGATGTCCAGACTGTCTTTTTGTCAATGAAAGTTTTAATATGCACAGACCTTGTACTGAGTGTTGTGTAGACAAATGTGGCATGAGGGTTGGCTCTTGCAGAGAGCCGTCTTGATCAGCAAGTGAAAGTGACCTTGCACCACAGCAATAAACGTAGGGATGTGTGCCAAGAGTGAATCTCTGCTTGTGGATGATCTGTAAGGCAGGAATGAGTTTGTGTGAGAGGTGCAAAAGCAGGGTGCATGAGGTGGAAGGGTTCAAGGCTGGGATTATTTGTGTGATGATTGACAGAGAAGTGCCATGAGACTGGGGCTATTGGGGGGAGGGCGGGCTGTGCCATCTAGAAACCATTGGCCAAGAGAGGCAACAAAACATGTCTGCCTGAGTGGCTTGAGTGACACTGTGATCATTTCCATGTGGTCAGGACAACTTCGTCTGTGCCTGACATTCTTACTACAAGCACCTCTGACAAGAAGAGAGGGACAGCAGTGACTGAATGAATGGGTGGTGACATGCTGCTTTGTCAAGTGCACATTTTCCTGTGCTCTGCAGCCATTCTTAGATCAGTGTGGCCTAATTTAGTGTGAACTGCTGAAGAACTTGAGTTTTGGAACTGAAGACCCAATGCATGAGATGCACTATGTATGCAGTAGGACTGGAAGAGCGTTGCCAGCACAAGGGTGGGGCTGTCTTCACTGTAGGGTCAGGAACTCGCCACGTGCACTGGGCTGGCTCCCTGTGTGACCACAGCTGCTGTAGGACAGACTGTCTGTATGGACAACTTTTCTGCTCGGCCGGCAGTGTACTCAGTTGCAAGCAACCCTTCGAGTGTGCTCACAGAAAATGTATAAAATCTAAGGAATCTTTATTTAGGCAATTGTTATCTCTATTTCCATCCTTGTGACAGCAAGATCTGTGCTTGTTTTCATTGAGAAATCATTTAGTTGACCTAATTCCAAGTAGGAATTCTGGAGTGGCATGTTGTGGAATTTAGCTATGATTATTTCTGATGATGATGATGATGATAAACTTACACTATGTTTGAACACTAGTGTGTAACACTATTAGTATACAAGTTCTTTCCACACAGCTTTGGTGACTGGATCAAGCGAGTAATGAGGATGGGTGTCTCAGTGTGTACCTGTTTTTCTTCAGACGAGACAGAAGTGGCTGGGTCCATGGTATTCTAGAGGGGATGGCAGCAGATGTCCTCTGTGTCACAGCTCCCTTGTCCAGACAGAGGCTGCACTCTGCACTGCAGTAGAGTCCATTAAGGGGTGGAGAAGACACGGCAGGACAGGTGTGGGGTGTGTCGGGAGTGTGTCAGTTCACTGGAGACTGCCTGCTCGCCCCTGCTAGTCAGTGTGGGGAGAGCTGTGCTGTGCAGAGGCGTTGCGTAGAGGCTGCTTTGAGCCGGTTGTCATATCCATTGTACATAGCCATACTAACACTGTTGTTGTCTTTGAAAGTACCAATATCATGAATTGGGCTGTTTTGAACAAAACATATCTCATTTTCTGCATTATGTAGACTGTGTGTTGAAAAATAATTTCCTTGCAAAACTTTTGCTTGCCCTGGGCTGAAAAATTATTTTAATCTTTTCCCTCCCACATCATATGAGATTGATTTTGATGTTTTTGTCTACATGTCCTAGATATTTTGCCTTTGTAGTGCTTTTGCAAGATGAAAACATTGAGAGATGATATTGTGTAGCCTCCAGCTAACACTTTGGCTGGTTTTGGTTGACTGTGCGGTGTTATGTGTTTTGCTCCCAGAGCTGAAGTACATGTACTGTGTTGGTGCAAACTTGCAGTCCTGTGTCCTTGGGATGACACATGGGTGCGTGCTCATAACCCTGGTTAGAAGAGCTAAGTGTGTGTGTGTGTGTGTGTGTGTGTGTGTGTGTGTGCATATGCATGTGTGTGTCTATGTGTGCGTGTGTGTGTGTACTTGTGTGTGTTTTTGACTCACATGCGAAGCAAAAGTGAGTCTATGTACTCAACCGATTCGTCCGGCCGGGCGGCCGGGCGTCCGTTTAAAACTTTCACGTTGGATTTTTCTCGGAGACTATTAAGTCTATCAACACCCAATTTGGCATGATGGTGTATGATGACAAGGCATCAAAAACCATACATGATGACTTGACCTTGCTTCAAGGTCAAGGTCGCAGGGGCCATAAATGTTGTCTAAAAAAACAGCCATTTTTCACATTTTTGACTCACATGCGAAGCAAAAGTGAGTCTATGTACTCACCCGTGTCGGGCGTCCGGGCGTCCGTGAAAAACTTTAACGTTGGATTTTTCTCGGAGACTATCAACACCCAATTTGGCATGATGGTGTATGATGACAAGGCCTCAAAAAACATACATAGTGACTTGTCCTTGCTTCAAGGTCAAGGTCGCAGGGGCCATAAATGTTGTCTAAAAAAAGTCATTTTTCACATTTTCTCAATTTTCTCTAAAGTTTTTGAGATTGGATACCTCACCTATATATGGTATATAGGGCAAAGTAAGCCCTATCTTTTGATACCAGTTTGGTTGACCTTGCTTCAAGGTCAAGGTCACAGGAGCTCTTCAAAGTTGGATTGTATACATATTTTGAAGTGACCTTGACCCTGAACTATGGAAGATAACTGTTTCAAACTTAATAATTATGTGGGGCACATGTTATACTTTCATCATGAGACACATTTGGTCACATATCATCAAGGTCAAGGTCACTTTGATCCTTATGAAATGTGACCAAAATGGGGTAGTGAACCACTAAAAGTGACCATATCTCATGGTAGAAAGTGCCAATAAGCACCATTTTGCTTCCTATGTCTTGAATTAACAGCTTTGTGTTGCATGACCTTGGATTGCCTTGACCTTGGGTCAAGGCCACATGTATATTGGTAGGAAAAATTTGTAAAGCATTTCTTAGTGTATGATGTCATTGGGTTAGTTGTTTGACCTTGACCTTGAGGGTCACCTGAAGGTCAAGGTCATGTAAAGGTCAAGGTCAAGCATGTGAGTCGTATGGGCTTTGCCCTTCTTGTCTCAATTTTCTCTGAAGTTTTTGAGATTGGATACCTGACCTATATATGGTATATAGGGCAAAGTAAGCCCTATCTTTTGATACCAGTTTGGTTGACCTTGCTTCAAGGTCAAGGTCACAGGAGCTCTTCAAAGTTGGATTGTATACATATTTTAAGTGACCTTGACCCTGAACTATGGAAGATAACTGTTTCAAACTTAATAATTATGTGGGGCACATGTTATACTTTCATCATGAGACACATTTGGTCACATATCATCAAGGTCAAGGTCACTTTGATCCTTATGAAATGTGACCAAAATGGGGTAGTGAACCACTAAAAGTGTCCATATCTCATGGTAGAAAGTGCCAATAAGCACCATTGTGCTTCCTATGTCTTGAATTAACAGCTTTGTGTTGCATGACCTTGGATTGCCTTGACTTTGGGTCAAGGCCACATGTATTTTGGTAGGGAAAATGTGTAAAGCATTTCTTAGTGTATGATGTCATTGCTAGGTGTAGTTGTTTGACCTTGATCTTGAGGGTCACCTGAAGGTCAAGGTCATGTAAAGGTCAAAGTCAAGCATGTGAGTCGTGTGGGCTTTGCTCTTCTTGTTCTGTTTGTGTACCTGTGTGTGTGTGTGTGTAGGTGTGTGTGTGTGTGTGTGTGTGTAGGTGTGTGTGTGTGTGTGTGTGTGTGTGTAGGTGTGTGTGTGTGTGTGCAGGAGTGAGTGGGTGTGCATGTATGTGTCAATGTGTGTGTGCATATGTGTGTGTGTGTCTATGTGTGGTTGTGTGCATGTGTGTGTGTGTGTGTGTGTGTACGTCTGTGTGTCTGTGTGTGTGTGTGTGTGTGTGTGTGTACGTCTGTGTGTGTGTGTGTGTGTGTGTGTGCCTGGCAATTGCCTGTCTGTAGAGCTGTGGGTAGGGAAGTTGAGTGACAGCCACTGCTAACTCCAAGTGTTGATGCTTGGATCGTGCTGCCACAATTACATGTGCAGCCCTACTTGTACAAGTCCTCAGTCTCGCTTTTAAGGATAATAGGATTGTGGGAAAGTGAGCTTGCAGGGGGTGTGTGTGTGTGTGTGTGTGTGTGTGTGTGAGAGAGAGAGAGAGAGAGAGAGAGAGAGAGAGAGAGAGAGAGAGGGGGGGGGCAGAGAGAGAGAGAGAGAGATGCATGCATGCAGGCTTGGAGTGAGTGTATATAGGCTAGGACAAATGCTGTGTGCTGTCTGTGTGCAAGTTTGTGCTTTCTTGTCAGCAAGCCCCTTCCCCCTGCGCTGTCTCCACAGTACACAACAGCAATCTTGTCCTGGGCCTGCTGGTTTTGTGTGAGAGTTTCAACCTAGAAGTGATATTTCATTGTGTGTGTAGCCTTTTGTGTCTGCACTTTGGCCTTACTAATGCATTGCAAGATTTCTGGCTTTTGTCATAGCTTTCTCTGTCACTAAGTATTGAAATGTACAAGGTTGATGGCAAATGTTTTCCTGTCTGTAAAATAAGAAGGTTTTTATATTTTTTTCTGTTTTGAGGATGAGATCAGACATTATCCTTTTGGGTTCATTGGTTCATTTTGCTTTCTATAGATTTTAGAGTCAGTGGTGCAATTGTGTTTGCTATGTGGAGGTAGCAGGGAAGTGTTTGACTTATGCCTACACGTGCAATTCCCACTTCAGGTAGACCTAGCCAGCCCTGCAGTGCTGAAACAGTTGTGTGCACTCTGCAGCAGCTCCATATTTATGCAAATATTTATTGCACACGAAGACTACTGAGACAATTTGCAAGAGTGGGAAAGCTAATGTTCGTTGTATTCTATATGCACCTGTCAGTTTGTTCATCATCTTCTGCCAAAGTAACACTCCGGATTGCTTCATCACTGATTATTACTCATTTTAATTAATTAAAAGGATTGGTTTTGTTGTGTTCTTGTTTAATTGTGGCAGATCTTGTCAATCTGTATAATTATTTCCGATGGTGTGGGCGAGTGTTTTGTGTGTGTGTGTGTTTAAATCCTAAACCGCGTGTGTATGGACTGTCGCTCAGTACTTGATGGCATTATGGAGTACGCGGGTGCTTCACAGTGCTGGCTGCCCTGTACTGGATGCACCTGCCTTGTAGTTGGATGGACCTTAGCCCCGTCCAGGCCCTGTCGCACTGGCCCGGCCTGTAGCCCCGTCCAGGCCCTGTCGCACTGGCCCGGCCTCGCCTGAAGCCACAGCTTGCAGACTGCACCTGCACTGCACTCTGGCCTGGATGCAGTAATCTGACCCCACAGCCCTGCCCCTCTGTCTGTTAATTCCCATTCCAGCCAGCCCAGGGATTTGAGGTAGAGGAATCCGAGTTTTGTCTCCTCTATGATTTGACTTATATTTGCATGTGAAAACAGTTTAAATAAATGTAGATTCATCTTCTCCTTTGGATGTTGTTCTTATATCCTTGCCGATTTGTGTCTGTCATTTTTCTCGGTTTTTGACTCACATGCGTAGCAAAAGTTAGTCTATGTACTCACCCGTTTCGGGCGTCCGGGCGTCCGTTTAAAATTTTAACGTTGGATTTTTCTCAGAGGCTATTAAGTCTATCAATACCAAATGTGGCATGATGGTGTATGATGACAAGGCCTAAAAAAAAATACATAGTGACTTGACCTTGCTTCAAGGTCAAGGTCGCAGGGGCCATAAATGTTGTCTAAAAAGCAGCCATTTTTCACATTTTCTCAATTTTCTCTGAAGTTTTTGAGATTGGATACCTGAACTATATATGGTATATAGGGCAAAGTAATCCCTATCTTTTGATACCAGTTTGGTTGACCTTGCTTCAAGGTCAAGGTCACAGGAGCTCTTCAAAGTTGGATTGTATACATATTTTGAAGCGACCTTGCCCCTGAACTATGGAAGATAACTGTTCCAAACTTCATAACATTGTAGTACACATGTTATACTTTCATCATGAGACACATTTGGTCACATATCATCAAGGTCAAGGTCACTTTGACCCTTATGAAATGTGACCAAAATGGGGTAGTGAACCACTAAAAGTGACTATATCTCATGGTAGAAAGTGCCAATAAGCACCATTGTGCTTTCTATGTCTTGAATTAACTTCTTTGTGTTGCATGACCTTGGATGACCTTGACCTTGGGTCAAGGTCACATATTTTGGTAGGAAAAATGTGTAAAGCATTTCTTAGTGTATGTCATTGGTAGGTTTAGTTGTTTGACCTTGACCTTGAGGGGCACCTGAAGGTCAAGTAAAGGTCAAGGTCATCATGTGAGTCGTATGGGCTTTGCCCTTGTTTCTTCTTAAGGCAGCACCTACCAATGCAAGGCTCTCTGACCGTGTCAAAAACCCTTTTGAAGTCTCTAAAGGCAAAGTTGAGTTTCTTTTTTCTACTCAGATATTGTGAGGGCACATTAGGCAGAATAAATGTATTTTCACTGCATGGTTGAAAAAATCCCTGTGGAGTCTGCCCTGCTCTTCACGTATCAGTCCATTTTCATTAGCCTACGATTGCAATCTTTCATTTAAAATGCTCGTAAATATCGTACAAAGTAAGCATATACGTGTACCAGACTAGGAAATCCCTCGATAGTTGTCCGTGTCGTTCAAACACGCTTCCCTGTGTATCGGAACAGTGAATGCCTGTGTCCATGAGACAGGAATTAAAGACACCCTGATCAAATTAGGCATTCGACAAACAGCTTATAGGTAGGGGGTGAGCTGATGGCGGGCTTGCTCTAACACGTTTGCCTCTATTTTGTCTGCACCCACCGATTCCCCACCTTTTAATATTCTCAAGCCTGTGCAGATCTCGTCAGAGAATATCGATGACAGGATCAGTCCATGGAAAAGGATCAATGTGATATGAAACTCCTACTACCGCATCATCATGAAATATCTTACAACCTGTAGCATTTTCAGGGTCGTTGAACAGATTTGACCGATTCCTGCTGAGTCAAAATTACAAGACGATTTTTGGGGGGTCCTCGTATCTACAGCAACCATAGGTTCAAATAATGTTGTGATGTCTTGCTACAACAAACCAACTTCCCCACAACTACAAGACATGACCGATTCAGCACACTTCTACACAAATAAGACTCAGTTCCTCGATCAGTCTAATTGCTGTTACATTTGTCTTTAGTTCCTCACACTGGAAGCGTAGTACTGCTACTACTACTAGCAGTCCAAATGTTGTTTTTTTCCCGCCGCTGTTGACTTCTTGCGTTCTCGTCTGAGAACCGATCGCAATCCTCGGCAATCGCTGAGCGAGAAAAGTAGGCGGCACCTCCTTGCCCGGTTGCCTTGCTGACGGCCTGTGAACCAAAGCGCTGGAAACATCCTATTCAACTCGGAACCTGTGAGAAATCGGTCTGGGCATTTCTAGAATTTCGCTCGCCCCGTTTTTACCCGCAGCTCTCTTTCCCCTGATGAAGACCAGACGGAAAGCGCACGGCGGTTCCACGAGGCCTGCAGACTGGGAAGTGGCGGCGCCGTGCACACGACAGTGCAGCCAAGTGTTCCAAGGCAGAGACACACACCCCGGGCAGTGAACACGTCGTGATATCGGACGCTGTTATTCATGAGCAGTGACGGGCTTGTGCTTTGTGATCAGCATGGAGATTATTAATGTGCACTTATGCTGCCGATGACAACGTAACCGTTCATTTCAGCTTCCATTCTCTCGTTCTGTTTTCCTGCTTTTCTGTAACTGTGCTCGATCAGTCCGTTGCGATGCAATTACTGAGGTGGTGATGGAGGTGGTACTTGAGTTTTTAAAATCATATATTACTGATTTTAATACGCACACATGCACGTACGCACGCACGAACGCACACACACACACACACACACACACACACACACAAACACACGCATACACACACACTCACACACGTCGCTTCAAATAATTGCTTATACCAGAACAAGACCGAAGTAAGTCATATCTTTTATAAATCGATGTTGGTTCTATATATATACGAAGTATCTGCTTGCTTTATTTGGTCGAGTTGCATTTTTGCATCCACTGACATCAATACATTTCCAACACACGAGCTTTCATCGTTCCATCCATGTGTGCTGATATCGAGGTCAGACAGTGCGTCTTTATTTAAATTAAACAGAGACGCTGTTCAGCAGAGCTTGCTGGGATACAGCTGTGGCACGACTCCCCTGTCCAAAAGGACGCCAGCAGGCGAGGCGTACAGATGGCAAATGTCTATGGGCATACATGTGTCAGTAAAGAAGTATAGGTTGGATGGAGTCTCTCTTGTTTCCCACCCACCCACCCCACCCCCATCCCCTACCCCACCCCCATCCCCTACCCCCATCCCCACCCACTCAACCCCACTCCCCATCTTTGCTTCCTTGTGTACAGACGGAAAAAGCCCAATGCACGCAGAAGGTTATTGAGATAAAAGTATGGTGTGTGCATGCATGCATTGACTGGAATCAACTTCCAAGTCATGCTAGCAAAATATGCTAAATAGAAGAAGAAGATAGACAGGCGGACGGACGGACGGACGGATGGGCAGACAGACAAGATATTAAACTACTACTCGATTTGCAAAAAAAAATTAAGATGTGCATGGTAGAAAAGGGCAGGTTCTACTGTTCGTATCCATCTGCAGCAAGTCCTGTCCCAGTGTGCAGTAGGCCTACTACCAAAGATCGTACTATATAGCATCTTTGGTACACGTACGTAAAATGCCTACTCCAAGTTATGGTTCAGAGGACTATTTAGTCTTATGTCCATGACAGTACAAGGGTCACGTGACAATATGCAAGTTATGTGTCAATATGCAAATTATGTGGAGACTGCATACATTATCAGCATGATTGCTCAGGAAACAGCCATGAACAAGTCCCCGATCAACCTTGCCTCTGCTAGCTTTAGTTCAACAGTGACAGTTGCAGTTAGAATCTTGCATTCAAAGCCTCGCGCTTTCTGTGCAAGTGTCATGCAGACAAGTTGAATGAATCCTCAGGGAAGCGGCATCGAGAAGAATTGTAGAGACGAAATCTTTCCAGCTGAAATTGCGATCGCCTTTTCTTCCTTGACCTTGCCATTTTGCATACATGAAAGCTTACAATTAGTATCATGTAAGGATAATTTAAGCACGATATCAGCCAGATTGAGAAAGAGCGGTCATATATTCACACACTTGTAATCCGAGATGAAGAGACATCCGTACATCGAGCCGTTTACTAAACTCAAGGTGTACAGGTTATACTGGCCTCCTTTTGCCGTGGCTGCAGTCTGGAGACGTGAAGAGGCACACCCAATAACTTGATATGCATGAATGGCTTGCAGTCGCTGTGGACACGATACGGACCCCTCTGGTACAATGGTAAAGAGTGAAGAAGACGCGGATGCTCCAGTCTAGTAGTGAGGCGGGCTTCCCAAGACTAGGATACGCATTCCACAGCAATTCATAGGGCGCTTCTGGTATTATCTTAGTGGGCGCTGTCATCATACAGGAGGCGGTATCAAAGCAGGGACCATGTGTCTGCCTGGTTTGGAAACGAGTGTATTTCAATAGCTGACTGATTGGACTGGCAGATGCGATGTTCGAAGCTGCTTGAAACATAGAGCTGCATCCTTGGGCAGATTGCTTCACCAGTATTGCCTCGTCCACCGAGGAGTTAAACCAAAGATTATCATTACAATAATAGTCTTTGGTTAAACCAAGCACTGGGCGCTGTTTGCTGGACTGGTCATGTCGCCCGCATGGAGCACCTACCACGAAGCGTTGGCTTCTCAACACTTGTTTTTACAGAGTTGGTAGTACATACCTACCCACCCCCATCGCTCCGCGTCCTCTCCCTCACACAAACACACACACATAAACACACATACACACACACATACACACACATACATACATACACATACACACACACATACACACACACATATACACACACACACACACACACACATACACACACACATACACACACACATACACACAAACACATACACACACACATACACACAAACACACACTCACACACACATATACACACATACACATACACACATACACATACTCACACACACATACACACACACACATACACACAAACACACACACGCAAGCACGCACGCGCACTCAGACACACCACACCACCGTCACTACCAATGAATGACAACAACAGCAAGCGTGACTACCGTTCCTGTAATTAACCAATGCTGCTCCAATAGAGAACACGCTTTCTACTCATGATTATGGTACTTTTTTATTTATATAATTGCAACTAACCTATAGAGTTGCAAGAAAACACATTTGTCGTTTGGCTTACTTACTTACTGCCTTTTAGGCCGGGTGTCGTGTAGGGCAGCAACAAAGGTTCTCCACTGTTGTCGGTCGCTTGCAAGCCTTTCCAGGGTCGCCCAGGAGTGGTTGAGGTCTTTTGTCTCCCCTTCCACTGTGCGTCTCCAAGTCTGCCTGGGTCTCTCGCGCTTTCTCTTGCCCTCTGGGGTCCATCGGAGTGCCACTTTCGGAATGGAATCGTTGTCCATCCTCAGTACATGACCAATACATCTCCATTTTCTCTTGGTTATGAGTGTTTCTCTTGGTCATTTTCTCATTTTCTCTTGGTTATGAGTCGTTTGGGTTGTTATCTATTTATCTACCTACCTAATCTAATATAGCCTAACCTAACCTAAGCTAAACAAGTTTGAAGGGTTGGGAAATTTCATGTAAATACTTTTTTGTCTTTTTGCAGCCAATATAACATCCCACATTGTCACGATATTTATTTAAATATTGTTTAGAATATATATCAGTTCCTGCCAGCCTACCCTTCAGGGCTCTCCCCTCTTGCATGAGTACACGGTCAGCCCCTCAGCCTCTACTCGCTTGTTGAAACCATGTCTTTTGACAGGCGGAGATGGGCGAGCATGCTTTGGGGTTGGACGATGTGCGAGGCGCAGCGCCGTGGTTCTATCCCTGGGACGGATAAATCTGGGATTATTTAAATAACCTAAGCTAAACTAACATAACATAACGTAACATAACATAACATGGCAAAGCACGGCACAACACAGCACAACCTTACTTAACGTAACCTAACCTAACCCTAGCTAACCTTACCTTACCAAACCAAACCAGCCTAGCCTTGCCTAGCCTAGCCTAGCCTAGCCTAGCCTAGCCTAGACTTACTTACCTACCTATCCACCAATCGATCTATCGATTAATTCGTTCATTCGTTCGTTAGTTTTAATGTTTCAAGTCATTAGCAGTTTGGTTGTTGTTGTTGTTGTTATTGTTGTTGTTTTCCATTTCAGAGTATTATATATATTGCAAAGCTTTGAATTAAAGCTCTTCTAGTCTCCCAATCTGTCCTACACGGAACAAGTACTTCTTCAAGTATTTTGATATTTTACTGCTAAGTAACAAACCAAGCTTTTATGAAAAATTCGCTTAATGTGATCATAACGTTTTAGAGTCACGACGATGACCAGTGTTCTCGGTCTCCCTAAACGTGCCTGGCTACCGTGGTGATGTCACGAGCGCTTTCGTTCCCTTGGGAGACACCATGCCTAGAACCGGAAGGTGGGGTCCAGTTGTCCTATTTCATAGCATGGGTTCTGTAGAATTCCCATACAAACTCAAAGGTTCCGAGATTTTACACCTCTAAAGCCCAGGCGGTTTTCTGGTGACTATGTATACTGTGTAGTACTGGAAGCAGACATGTGCTCAGTAAAATAATGTAAGCTTGGACGACTTCTTGGAGATGAAGAGGCCACTTTTTCTTCTGCTCTTGGTCCAGAGTCCTCAGCAGGTCGTGGAGGGTGCGGTTGAAGCGTTCACACTGACCATTGCCTTCGGGATGGTATGGGATCGTGTGAGATTTGACGATGCCGTAGGAATTGCAGAGCTTCTTCACAAGACTGGATTCAAAATCACGGCCTTGATCGCTGTGAATTCGCTCTGGCACTCCAAACCGATGAAACCACTCCCTGACAAGAACCCTTGCGACCGTCTGTGCCTCCTGGTTACGGGTGGGGATAGCTTGAGTGAATTTTGTGAAGACGTCCGTCATAACCAGGGCACTCTCGCGACCGTCAGCAGCGGATTCCATCATAGTGAAATCGATGGCTAAGATCTGCAATGGGCGGCTGGCCAGAACTGGAGTTGACGTCGTCTTCACCTCATGGGGACGTCCCAGGATACAGCGGTTGCGGTTGCCGATGTAGTAGCGGGCATCCTCCAACATGCCGGGCCAGTAGACTCGAGGGCGCAGAAGCTGCGTTGTTCATTCGAAGCCCTGGTAACCCATGCTGTCGTTTGCAGCGACCAGAGCGTCAGGGCGCGTTGAACTGGGGAGGACCAGTTGTTCCTTTGGCCCATGAATTGGGTCTGTCATTAGGCGGTATAGGATGCCATCTCTGCATATCAGTCGGCGGTGTTGCATTCAGAGAGTTCTCAGTTTTTGGTCCCTTCCTGGCTGTGGTCGCTCTGGCCAGGACTCAAGGACAGGTCGGATGACGGGGTCTTGTCGCTGTAATTGGCGAAGCTCCTCTGGTGGATGACGAGGGGAGGGAATGTCCTGGGGTTGACCGGTGTTGCGGCCCTCTGAAGATATCACGTCTACCGTGCCTTCTGCGTACTGATAGTTGCAGATCAGGAACTCCTGCACTGCCTCTGCAACCTCTGCGGGTATAGTGTCGCCGCTGGGAGTCGGGAAAGAGCGTCGGCTGGATTCGTCGCCCCTGGGCGGTACTTCACCTTGAAATTGAATTGGGCAAGTTGAGCTAGCTCCCCACCATTGCTCAAGCGCTCCCGTCTTGGCCGTTCGGAAGTGCATCAGTGGGTTGTTGTCTGTCCACACGACCAAATCAGCACCTACAAGGTAATCCCGAAACTTTTCCGTAATGGCCCACTTCATAGCCAAAAACTCCAGCTTTAGACTACTGTAGAAAGCCTGATTCCTCTCCGTCGGACGCAGTCGACGACTGGCAAAGGCGATGACGCGCCGTCCTCCGTCTTCTTCCTGAGAGAGAATGGCACCCAACCCCTCATGGCTGGCATCGGTTTCCAGGATGAAGGGTAGGGGAAAGTCCACGTAGCCTAGTACTGGAGCTCCTGTCAGTTTGGTCTTCAGATTTTCGAAGGCAGCCTGGTGTGTCGCAGTCCATACAAAAGGAATTTTACCTGCCTTTTTCTTGGGGCTCTTGTTACCTTCTTTGATCAAAGCGTGTAGTGGGCCAGCAATTCGGGAGAAGCTCTTTACGAAGCGCCGATAGAAACCGGCGAATCCTAAAAAGCTGCGAAGCTCAGTAGAGGTTGTTGGGACGGGCCAGTTCTTCACTGCCTCAACCTTTCCTTGCTCGCAACTGATGCCATCAACAGAGACGGTGTGTCTCAGGTAGCTGACTTCCCGTCTCAGAAACTGGCACTTGTCGAGGCGGAGTTTTAGTCCCATCTGGCTGATTCTACCAAATAGCTTGTCCAGGTGTTCCAGGTGCTCTTCGAAAGTCTTGGAGTACACAAGTAAATCATTCAGGTAGACCAACAGGAACGAAAACAGGAAGTCACCCATGGTCTTTTGCATGAGGCGTTGGAAGGTCGCCGGAGCTGATGCCAATCCCATCGGCATCCTTGTGTATTCATAAAGACCAAAAGGTGTCACGAAAGCTGTTTTGTTTGGATCGGACGGGTCCATGGCAATCTGGTGATAGCCACTTACCAAGTCCAAGGTAGAAAAGTATTGGGCTCCGACGAGGGCGTCGAAGGATTCTTCAATCCTGGGCAAGGGGTAAGCGTCTCCGATCGTCTTGGCATTGAGTCGTCTGTATAGTCGACGCAGAGCCGGATGTCACCTGTCTTCTTCCGGACCAGGACCACTGGTGCCGCGTAGGGGCTGTAACTCTCGGCGATGACACCGTGTTCCAGCAAGCCGCTGAAGTGGTCTTGGACTTCCTGAAGGAGGTGCGGCGGAATGCGTCAGTAAGGTTGGGCCACAGGTACCTCGTCTGTTGTTCTGATTCGGTGACGCGGACGACATCGGTGTATCCCAGGTCTCCGCTTTCTTCCGCGAAGGCAGCAGCGTTCTTGATGAGAATTCGCTGCAGCTGTTCCCTCTGCCTTACAGTTCCGTCAAAGGTAGGACATGGAATGAACTTCTGTGGAGCCTGTTGCTTGGAGTCGGTGACTGTAGTGTCCATCACTATCTCGCTTGTGGTCGCAGTGAAGCTCACTTCTGCTCCTACACAGTCAGCTGCTTGAAGACTGGCCACTGGTGTTCCCTTTCGTAGAATGTTATTGCTATCCGACATGTTGGCCAGGCGAAAAAATCGTTGATTTGAATCAGCACTGACGAAAGTGGGTACGAGGATCAGGCCTCCAGGCAGTGGCTGGTCTGTCGGTGCTGCCACGAAGGGACCTTGTTGCTTCGTAGAGGTGATAAGAGAATGAGCAGGAACAAAAGTTCTGCTGGCTACTTTGGCGATGCCTCTAGTGCCATCGTCCCGTCGGATTTCCTGAATGGCAGCTTGCAGGATGTCAGGTAATCCGATCGGGTCGCAGGTGCAGTTGGCCAAGACATTCATGCCCACCAGAGCTGGCAGACGTCGCTTTCTCTCCAACATGGTAGGCTCCGTTGGATCGTGGACGACAAGGAGTGGGATGCCGGAAAGCTTCTGACCAAAGATCTCGAGGTCGGCCACCAGGATGCCCGAGTATGGTACCTCAGCGCCATTAGCAGCTCGCAGCCTCATATGCGATGAGAGCATGGTACCATTCCTCACGTTTTGCACCATCCAGGAGTGTGTCACCGTGGTCACCTCGCTGCCCGTGTCCAACAATGCTGGCACCTCCACCCCATTTAACTTGATCGTGGTTGTGGGGCACTTTCCTACCTGTCCTGCCAAACTGCAGCCCCCCGTTGCCTGGCTGCCGGCAACGGGGGCAACTAGTTTTCCTGCTGTTGAGCCTGGGGATAACGTGGCGAATCCCCAGAGAGTGCTTCCTGTGACGCTTCCTGTGCCGCCGGCCGCGTTTGACGACAGTCGACACGCTTGTGCCCTAACTTGCCGCAGTGCCAGCAGCGTAAAGGGACTCTTGTGCCTTGTGCATTGGCACGCTGGTCAGTGCTTGGATCAGGTGGACGGCTTGACGTCTGGAGCGACTGGACCTGTTGGGTTAACAAGGCCAGATGTTCCTTCACCTGAGAGAGTTCATCCCCGGAGGTAATGATCTGCTGTGTACAGGTGTGATTCAGGTCGATGTCGTCCTCCCGCATCCATCGTTGAGCTTCGGATCTGATCTGCAGGAAGCTTGAGTCAGGGTGCTCCCTGAGGAAGCGGCGGAGGTCACGGCGAAGCGATGGGGAGTACAGGCCGGTCACAAACTGGTCCCGGAGGGCCTCGTCATCCAAGTATCCCTCTTTCCGCCTGTTTACTCGATGTGCAAGCAGTTGGAGGTGTTAAGCATACTCTATGATGCCTTCCGTGACCCCTTGGCTTCAGCGATGGAAGGTGCCAAGGAGCGTCGACGTCCCACGATGATCGCCGAATGTCTCTTTCAGGGTGCTGATGATGTCGTTGGCTGTGCAGAGGTTCGGACGGCGGAGAACTTCTTGCCGTGCGCAGCCTGTTAATGCCTGCAGAATCCATTCTGTAGCCGCCCCATCTTCCATCGAACAGTTTCGTAACACTCTTTCTGCCTCTTCTGAAAAAGACTCAATGTCTCCTTCCTCTCCCGAAAACATCGGCAGTCTGGGTGGTTGCATCAGGTACAGCCGCTCTGATTGCCAGGCAGATTTGCTGCCGCCTTGGTCACTGCTTGCCCTAGCAGACTGGGCTCAGGGGGCAGGCTGAGAGGGCATCAAGCAGGCTGTGGCGGCATGCTGTCCGCTGGCTGCCGTGGTGGAAAGAGACTCTCTGGCAGAAGGGTAGGGAGAGACACCTGCAGGAAGCACAGGTGTCCTTGCAGCAGCAGCTGTGGCCAGTAGTTCTAATGCTGAGGGGACCGGTTGTTCCATCACAAATGGCGCTGCAGAGCAGGGTGAGACAATCGTGCTGTTTCCACAACTTTCCCAAATACCATCGGAGCCTGACGCTTTCCAGGGAGGAAAAGACTAAAAACTACCGCCTCCATTTTGCCATCGGACGCCTCCAGCTTGAGGCATACGACATCTCTGCCACTTTCGAGACTTGGCTTCAACCTCCACTTCACCCGGTCACAATAAGACCCAAGTGTAGATGCCAGCCTTGCTGCCCTTGTACTCAAGTCCATAGACCAGTATTGTTGTTGTTGTGAACGTAATGTGAAATGCCTGCGGAAAGTCGGGAGCTTTTCCTCCTTTGTCTGTGAGAGGGGATGGAGGCGATTTCTGCCTTGTCAGCGCGCAGAGGGTCAGGGGTCAACTGGAAACTCCCTATCCCTCTATGCAGTAAACAACTGACCACCGATTGGTTCTCGTCGGCCAGGGAGGGTGGGCGTCTCCTCCAGTATGCCGACGTGGCAATGCAGAAGTCGCTGAGAATGACATTGTCATCCCGCAAAGCCACGACCTTGACATGAGGATGGCGTCTACATATAGGCTAATGGTCTGCACCGCGAAGTCCATTTTAACAGTTTCCGTCAAGCATATGAGGCTTAGCCAGCGTTTGTGTATGCCACAGTGCGGCTGTCATTTTATGCGGCTCACGTTCAGAAGTTAATTTTAAAGTCAGCCTATTATACATGTATAAACCGCGTTCATACCCCCCGAGTCTGTCATGTGGACGCTCTTTTTCGTCGATGACTTAACTTGGCCATTGCGGGCTTGCTTTCTCATCGTTCTCACGTAATAAATAAACCGTGTTCTTTTCTCATCTGAAAACCGACAGTGCTCTCCCCGGCGATGTGTTAGCCCTCTGTTCGATAAAGCACCGCGCCACTGCCTGGGTTGATGTGTTCTCACAGGTGAAGGGGAAAACAATGCCGGAATGTTTTTGTGTGAACGGCGCCAGAGTAGAGAGGAAGATACATGGAGCCTTTCCGCCGCCGCCAGCAGAGCACTCGACAGTCTGTATGGCGGCACCGAGGTGGGGGCCGAGGCTGCAAGCCTAGCTCTGTGAGTGATAAAGGCGGGGATCCGCTATCTCCAAAACGCTTCCTCATCTCCATCTCCCCGGCCCTCCTCTCCCAACCCCTCACCACAGCGGAGCGCCCTCGCCGGCCCTCCTCTCCCAACCCCTCACCACAGCGGAGTGCCCTCGCCGCCTGTGTTTGACTTCAGGCACTTGTGCGCTGTCTGCTTCTCGCGCACTCACATGCTTTTCAGTCCTCGATAATCGCTGTTGTTGTTTGTCTGCTGCCCCTGGCTCTGACGTCACTTGCCCTCCTGTCTTGTCCCTCGGGCTTGGCCCACGAGAAAGTGTTTGTGTTTTGTGGGTAATTATTTTCGCACATGCGCTAGCGTGTCATTTGTCTGGTGGCTTGGGAGTGCGGCGTGAGGGAGAGGCTGAAGGGAGAACGCCAGCATCCTGAAGGGGGAAGAGAGAAAGAGAAAGAAAGTGGAACGCCTGCCGACGCCTCCTCTTGACATGGCTGTCCTGCAAAGAGCTGCACTTGTCTTGGTGACCGCCATCATGTTCCTGGCCGCAGCAGGTAAGCAACTGTTCTCTTGCCGTGTACCGACACCCCTTGGAGTAAATGCATACATTGCGTGTTCGTATTACTTCCTTGTCTACCTGTATAGGCAACGCTTGCAACGTTGCTCCAAGAGTGACGCTGCGAGTTGGGACTGACAATTCTAAAACAGATCAACCATCGTTCATAGCAAAAACATAGATAGATGTGAATATGTGTGCGAGATTTCCCGCAGTTTTGGATTACCCACCTTTCTTTGCAACGTTCATAGCAAAAACGTAAAGATAGTTGAATATCTGTCCCAACAAATGCAAGGAAAGATGGCTGCATGGTCCGAAACGGGGTGAAATCTCCCTCGACGCTTCCAGCAACTACTTCATATAGGTTTAATGATAATATGAATCTAAGTCGTGGTCCTGTGGTTATTTTAAGTTTCTATATCTAATTGAAAAAGAAAACTAAAGGTACACGACACAGCAAAAACAAAACGTGTAGGCCTATACATGCCAAACAGTGAGAAGCAAAGCGAATTGCGTTTTACATGCAAAGGGAAGACATGCAACCTCTAAGATTTATCCCAGCTCTCAGCGTGTACGTGTATACATGTACAAGTGTAGGCTACGCATGCACGCTTGCACACGCAAAATTGGCCTCAAAACTTTTTTATTTCGTCTTGTCGCGCCATGAGCATGTTTATCGTGATAATGGCGCAGTAAAAATGAAAATACATACATACATACAAGCACGCACTTGCACTCTCTCTCTCTCTCTCTCTCTCTCTCTCTCTCTCTCTCTCTCTCTCTCTCTCTCTCTCTCTCTCTCTCTCTCTTACCACATTTGAATATTTTGCCTCAAGGGCTGAATGTAAGAGAGGCACTACTGCCTAATTCTCTACCCTTGTAAAATAAAGTTCGTTTGTTCGTTCGTTCGTTCGTTCGTTCTCAAGTGTCCGGGAAACAGACGAGTCCACATATTGGTCAGTCGATGTACTCAGACTGTTCATGATGTGCTATCAAGTGTTGGACAACCAGCCATGAAACTACTGCGATGACAAGAAATACACAAATTGCAAGAACTTATTTTTTAAAATCTTATTATCAAATCTATTTCGCTATTTTATTTTATTCTTGAATTTCATAATTTCATGTATATTTCACTGACATGTCGACTACGAGGCGCCCTATGACAGTGTCGTCATATTTGGGATGCTTGTTGCTGGGTATCTGTATGGTTTTGTTACTTGTAGTCATTCTGTGAACCCGAGTCAGTATTGACTCTGGGACAGTTCGCAATGAATGCGGCATAGACTTGACCCTTTGCATTACAGCATTGCGCCAAAAATAGTTCGTTCTGATACTTTTTTCTCCACTTTTTACAGAAATCATTCAGATGTCAAAACCTGTTTCCATTTCAACACAAACATTTTATTTTATCGAATAAACGCTTGTTTATTGCCTCAACAAGAGTAAGTTCAGAGTTTTGTGCGAAATAGTCTTAGAACTACATTAACGGCGTACGTCAGAGAGCAGACCGGCTATCCCACAAGCCTCTCGTGTGACCTCCTCATGCATATTTCGGACGAAAACCTTCCATCATGTGATGTCAACTGGGCTAGAGACACGTTCGCCGGTAGGCGAAGTCTCTAGTGAGCTAGAATGACTTGTAGTTGCCTTCCCGAGACAGTTGCAATCTACGATACTTTTCAAGCGACAGGTACCAATAGAGTGCTGTAAATGCAACACTTTCTTGCAAAACTGATTGCAGGTAGCATCACATAAGTCTCAGTCCGAAATAGTTTCCTGCAGGGACGGACAGCACGCGAAAAAGAACACACTTTGGCACGAGTAAAGGAAAGCGTGCATGCTTATTGACTCACATGCGAAGCAAAAGTGAGTCTATGTACTGAGCCGTGTCGTCCGTCCGTCCGGGCGTCCGTCCGTCCGTCCGTCCGGGCGTCCGTCCGTCCGTCCGGGCGTCCGTAAAAAACTTAAACGTTGGATTTTTCTCGGAGACTATTAAGTCTATCAACACCAAATGTGGCATGATGGTGTATGATGACAAGGCCTCAAAAAACATACATAGTGACTTGACCTTGCTTCAAGGTCAAGGTCACAGGAGCCATAAATGTGGTCTCAAAAACAGTCATTTTTCACATTTTCCCAATTTTCTCCCACGTTATTGAGAATGGCGACCTTAGCTACAAGTGGTATATAGGTCAAAGCAAGCCCTATCTTTTGATACCAGTTTGGTTGACCTTGCTTCAAGGTCAAGGTCACAGGAGCTCTTCAAAGTTGGATTGTATACATATTTTGAAGTGACCTTGACCCTGAACTATGGAAGATAACTGTTTCAAACTTAATAATTATGTGGGGCACATGTTATACTTTCATCATGAGACACATTTGGTCACATATCATCAAGGTCAAGGTCACTTTGACCCTTATGAAATGTGACCAAAATGGGGTAGTGAACCACTAAAAGTGACTATATCTCATGGTAGAAAGTGCCAATAAGCACCATTGTGCTTCCTATGTCTTGAATTAACAGCTTTGTGTTGCATGACCTTGGATGACCTTGACCTTGGGTCAAGGTCATGTATTTTGGTAGGAAAAATGTGTAAAGCATTTCTTTGTGTATGATGTCATTGGTAGGTTTAGTTGTTTGACCTTGACCTTGAAGGTCACCTGAAGGTCAAGGTCATATAAAGGTCAAGGTCAAGCATGTGAGTCGTATGGGCTTTGCCCTTCTTGTTGTAGTGTTACACTCGTGCGTGTGCACTTTTTAAAATATTAATGAGCGTGGTGGACCTGTCGGATTTCGAATGCTCGAAGATCTCCGTAGGCCTATGTAGATGCTGAATAAACAAGGCGTTTCACCCCTGAATTGCTGTAAAATCGCGCAGTTTTTAATCCATAATCTGCCCCCTGTGTGCTTGGGTTAAGGGCAGACACAACGCGTCTCTGTACGCGATTCGCAACAGGCGAATGACAAGGGAAATTGAGACTTGACTTTACTGTTAGGCTACTATAGTCAGTTCTAGTGACTGTCCTGATCGAGACTTGACGTTACTGTTAGGCTACTATAGCCAGTTCTAGTGACTGTCCTGATCGAGACTTGACTTTACTGTTAGGTTACTATAGCCAGTTCTAGTGACTGTCCTGATCGAGATTTGACTTTACTGTTAGGCTACTATAGTCAGTTCTAGTGACTGTCCTGATCGAGACTTGACTTTACTGTTAGGCATCTATAGTCAGTTCTAGTGACTGTCCTGATCAATGGCTTTACATGATCTACAAAGACTGTTAGGCCTCACCACTTCATTCATTCATTTTTTTCTTTCTATTACTTTAGTCATTACACCATAATTTATGCAATACTAGATGGTTTACCCGCTTCCACCTTTTCCCGTCTCCACCTTTTCCCGTCTCCACCTTTTCCCGTCTCCACCTGTTCCCGTCTCCATCTTTTCCCGTCTCCACCTTTTCCCGTGTCCACCTTTTCCCGTGTCCACCTTTTGCCGTCTCCACCTTTTCCCGTCTCCACCTTTTCCCGTCTCCACCTTTTCCCCTTCTCCACCTTTTTCTTCACATTCACCAAACATCAACGCGTGATGACATGAGCGAGCTCGGACCCGTAAAACTTCGTGCAGCACGAAGCACACGTTGGAACCGAGTTGCCTCCCTTTACCCTCTCAGGAAGCATACGTTGGAGCGGAGTTGCCTCGTTTTGCCGTCAACAGTCCCATGACTAAAAAGATCCAGAGGGAATATCTCCGGAACGGTCGGAGGTACGCCTTCCAAAACGCGACGACTGCCTGTAGCGTGGAAAATAGTAACCCGTGGAAAACAGTGACGGAAGTCATCGCAGAGTTATCTGCGAGGGATTTTCTGAAAATTCAACTCTAAAAAGAGACGGCACCCGCCACTCCGCCTGACTGACTTGGCACGCCCGGGGAGTTATGCTAAGATCCGGCCGCGTAAATATATCTGCGTTTTGTGACAAACGTCTTGCTCGGCGGTACTGTACTCCATGCACCTTAACGGTGCGCGTGATTCGGGTGTAATCTTAAGCTAAACGACGTTTATTGGCGCTGCTGAAATGGTCTAAGTCGGAAACATTCGGAACGTCGTTTAGCTTAAGATTACACCCGAATCACGCGCACCGTTAAGGTGCATGGAGTACAGTACCGCCGAGCAAGACGTTTGTCACAAAACGCAGATATATTTACGCGGCCGGATCTTAGCATAACTCCCCGGGCGTGCCAAGTCAGTCAACGGTCGCGTTTTATAAAACCAGACTACAAACAGACTACAGGGAGGTGACTCCCATATTATTTCCGGCAGGGGAGACGGCTTTACACGGGGAAAAACTTTTTTGAACGCTACATCATGTGTTAAACTACACAAATGCACCAAAACCTCGTAAAGCAACTAATGCGTCGTTTGTCGGAATATATTCCATGCGAAGAACAGGTGCAGGAGCGGTAAATTGCATAAAGCACGTCCCTCGCAGATAACTCTGCGATGACTTCCGTCACTGTTTTCCACGGGTTACTATTTCCAAAACGCGACGACTGCCCCTATCCAGTCACGGGGGAGCGACATGCCAAATTTCGCGGAGATCCGTGCACGGGCGGCCGAACACATAGAGCAGACGGACAGATAGACAAAAACCGTTTGGGTTTTATATATATAGATTGTAGACTATTCACGAGCACGACACATTAATTTACAGTCCTCGCCTTGCACGTGGGGGCTTACCGTGTTAATTCTCCGCTGAAGAGCAGTCTTTACTTTCTTTCAAAAGATACCTTCACAACCATAGCAAGGCATGATCTCGCTGTTTGCATTTTTCTTGAACAAAACGCGTACCCAGCAGGGTAAGGGAGCAAATAAGCTCGCAAGTCTGTGCGTAGTAAGCCTATCCGATGATTCCCATGGCGTTCTGTCCCTTTTAATAACGAAATAACATTACCGGCAGAGGAAAGGAAAAAGTTAAAGGGTTAAATTAAGTGAGTACCAAACTCACAATCTTAAGGCACGGACTTTGCCAGCTATCCTGCTAGCCTAGTTCCTCCTCCTCCTCCTCCTCCTCCTCCTCCTCCTCCTCCTCCTCCTCCTCCTCCTCCTCCTCCTCCTCCTCCTCCTCCTCCTCCTCCTCCAAAAAGGCACAAAAAGTGAGCAACAAACTTCTAGGTGTTCTAGCGCATGCACGCACGCAAGCACACACGCACACACGCACACACACACACACACACACACACACACACACACACACACACACACACACTCACTTACCTTATCAGTGGGAACATGCTTTTAAGTGCAGATATATACAGGGTACGAGAATACATGCATACAAACAAACAAACAAAGCAAACAAACAAAAATACACTTAGTTATATTGATGAGTGAATGTTAGAATTTCATGCACTCATTCTGCATGCATAAACCCTTCTATTCTTGCGTTTATTTGAACCAATAATTGCTTTGTATTACCAAGGATAGGGGCCTACTGTTGTTGATGGGAGTGTGTTTTGTTGTTGTTGTTGTTACTACTTAGGTAGCTTTTGTCGTGACAGTTGTTGCTGCTGCAGAATGCTACGCCGGTGTTTTTTTTTTCTCCCGGAATAAAGCGCTGCCACGAATGCACGAACCCTGGAAAACGCGGCTCAAATGTGAACTTCCTTAGCTGTCTCAGTAAATTTCCTCGGTTCTGGCACGGATCTATAATAAATAGATCCGTGGTTCTGGGAAGACGATTAAAATCAGGCATTGGCTGGTGAGGCGAGGCCAGGCTGCAGACCACCTGGCACTCGGCGCCGCGTCCTCTCCTGAGGTTCCAGCTTCCAGTACGGCCGGTCTGGGTTTGTACGTGGGACGCCTTCTCCAAACACCGGAAGTGCCAGCAGTGGTGCGCGAGAGGCCAGGGCGCAACCTTGACATGAGGTCACAGGCTTTTCGTGCGAAGCACTAACAGTTTACAAGGGCGTAGTAAAGACGGAAACGCAGAGAGCGAGAGAGAGGAATGGGGCGCCTTGGCGCAGCTGGCCTCCACTTTTTGTCAGCCTGCCTTCTTCTTCGACGCAATTCCAGCCTCAAATCTTTAACACGTCGTCAGCCCAAGAGTTTCCTCTCCATCATCGTGTAAAGCCCGTGCCGGAGGGCAGTTATTTGCGGCTAGAAAAACACCTCTTGTGATTGGTTTACTCGGTAAAAGAGTCTCACTTGTTCCTCTTTGCCCTCAATATGCTGGAAGTAAATATGTGACCCTCCATCACAAAATGAGTCACTCGTTGCATTTTGAACATTTTGATATCTGTGTGTTTTCAAAAAGAGCACACAACAAGCTTCTCAATGGTGCAATAATCATGAAAATATGACTACCCTACACGATTTCACATGACTTTGAAGATCGACACCCTAAAAATACGCTTTTTGAGAAAAACGCGTTTTAAGTTTACATACATTAATCCCCCCTTTTCCCTAGCAATCCTTATTGTAGACTCATGCAATTTGCCACAGAGATGAAGCAGTGGTTTTTGGCTTTGGTTGGCAGCCTAGGGTATTCCCCCGTCAATCTGTTGCAGTGGTGACTACGAAACTTTGAGAAAATGCTTGATGTTGACGATCGGTTCGCGAACGTTTTCTTGTAAATGATTTACCACCACACCCAAAAAACATCAGAAAGCATACTCTTACGTGTTGATTTCAAACACGAAACTTACTCATAGGCCTACAATGAAGAAGGGACTAGAGAAGTAAAAAAAAAAACAACATCTCGAAGTCAACCACTACAACCCCCACCTAGCTCCTTTGTGGGCGGTTTGCGCAAAATGACTGACTGCGCAACCGACTCATTTAGCGATGGAGAGTCCGCATCTCCCTACGCAATTCGAAGGGGCGAATAAGCAGGAAATTTGAGAATTAACTTGCTCTTTCTCCAGCAATGCTGCCCTTGTGATTTCGTGATCAATTTGCTTTAAATAGCCTATAAAAACCTTATAGGCCATGCACTTTCATTCTTTCTGATCCTCCTTTCTGTCTTGTTTTCCGGGCTTACTTTTCATGATCTGTCTGTCTGTCTGTCTGTCTGTCTGTCTGTCTGTCTGTCTGTCTGTCTGTCTGTCTGTCTGTCTGTCTGTCTGTCTGTCTGTGTGTCTTGTCGTGTCTCGTCTCGTCTCGTCTCGTCTCGTCTCTCTCTCTCTCTCTCTCTCTCTCTCTCTCTCTCATTGTTACAAGCGAAAGCTAGCACAACTCAAGTCATTAGACGTGTCAGGAAGTTGCAATGTTTATCACCCGATGCATTTTTCAAAATGTTTGACGCCCACGTTGCTAGCATACTGCTGTATTCCTCTGAAATAATGGGGTATTTACGACGGTTCCGTCATTGAATCTGTTCATTTAGGGCCTTAAAGAGATTTTTAAACCTACCCGTTATGGCACCAAACAAAATCGTTTATGGGGAAACTGGAAGGTATCCACTTCGTATAAATGGACTACTCCGCTCAATTAGATACTGGTTGAAAGTGTTGAGGATGGAAAATGTACGTTACCCGAACATGGTGTACAGAATGATGTTGAATTCTAATAATCAAGGAAGTTGGGCATGTAAGATCAAAGATTTACTGTACAAATATGATTTTGGACAAGTATGGGAAAACCAGAATGTAACAAATGAGCGTGCTTTCATTAGAGAACTAAAAAGACGTATGATTTTAGACTTTAAAGCTGAGTGGACCATGGTCTTGGAAAATAGTGATAGATACACATTTTATAGGATAATCAAACCTATTTGGATGAAAGAAAAGTATTGTTTGCTTTAGACAAAAAGCCCTTTAGAGATGTCTTCATCAGCTTCCGGGCAGGATTTAGTGAACTGTACATCCATAAACTTAGATATTACAACGATGGTTCAGATAAATTATATATATGCCCTGCTTGCAGAGAGGAAGTTGAATGTGAAGTGCACTTTCTCCTTGCTTGTCCAGTGAATGAAGACCTGAGACAGAGATATGCCTCAATGCTCAGTAACACGTACACAAGAGAGGAACTGGGAACCCTATTGTCCACGCAGGACTTCATTACAATACGTTCATTAGCTATGTTCATGTACTATGCATTTAAGAGAAGACAAGATGCTGTAAAGATTGCTGCTGCAGATGCTTCAGTTTTGTAAGTTGTGATAGGTACGTGGCCTGACAAATAAACCGTTCGTTCGTTCGTTCGTTCTCTCTCTCTCTCTTACATGTTACATAATCTAGTGTTTTGATATGGAACTCACTCCCATTACACATAAGTGTAACAATACTGCTTTGAAGTCCTTTATAACTTCCTTACGTGATTATCTCTTCGGATGATCTCACTGCTGTAGGCCTACCCTTGGTACATGTCGCCTGTACTTGTGATATGTTGTTACTTTTATTTAACACTCATTGAGCAATTGAGCAACTACTTGTCAAAGACATATACTAAAACCTTGTTTATGTCTTTTTTATTGTATATATATTATTGCAAACTGTTGTACATTTATTTATCACTTGATACTTATCATTTTAGTAGGTGTGTGTGTGTGTTTGTGTGTGTGTGTGTGTGTGTGTGTGTGTGTGTGTGTGTGTGTGTGTGTGTGTGTGTATTTAATCATTTATTGACCACTTGATCTCTCTCTCCCTCTCTCTCTCTCTCTCTCTCTCTCTCTCTCTCTCTCTCTCTCTCTCTCTCTCTCTCTCTCTCTCTCTCTCTCTCTCTCTCTCTCTCTCTCTCTCTCTCTCTCTCTCTCTCTCTCTCTCTCTCTCTCTCTCTCTCTCTCTCTCGCGCGCGCGCGCGCGCATAATAGTTCATTCTATGTGAGCAAGAACAATGAGTAAAGAATCTCTCTCTCTCTCTCTTTCCCCCCCCCCCCCTCCCCCCCCCCCCCCTCGTTTTATGCAAGTTTGGACACGAGAAGATTCACTCATACCAAAATGACCGTAATTTCATGAGATAATCGTACACTCTTCTGTGAGCGTGCATATCCACAAAGGAGATCTACTTCGACATAGTTTGGAAACCTGTAACTTGCTTTGCTAACTGCTCTATATGTGAAGCAGACTTTTGACCTGGCCAAATGCTTAACAAATTCCAGTCACAAATTGTTTCGAAAAACTTTGTGTGAAATTTTGATGGATTTCACCACTTTTGGAATACGTCTGTGATGTCTGAGTCAGCTAGCTGCCCCTGAAAGGTCAATAAGGATGTATGCATGTGTATGATCTGCAAACTTACCCCAGGCGTTGATTTGTGACAAGAGTGTGAATACGAATAAGTCGATCAGATTTGATTTTGACGCTGATAATGCTGAGATTTTCAGTCGGCTTGCTTTGCAAGTTTGTGGTTAGTTGATGTTGATGTCTTGCATAAATTACACGCTTTGTTTCCATATTCTATGTGATATCATAAGTGCACAGCGGGGACTAATTCTGTGGTTCAAGAAGAGTGTGATTACAGGCTTCATGTGGATGTGGTATGCTATAGTTGAGTGGATCGTCTGTCGATCTCCACTTAATGACGGCCGTGTCCTTTCTCTCTACACAGAATGCCAAGGGGGCTATGATCGTCGGCGTTTCAGACAGATGGAAGACGAGGCCACCTATAGAGAGGTCAACCCTATGGACATCAAGGTCAGCTCCGACCCGAGCTTAGGGTCAAGGTCAAGGCCACGAGGACGAGGCAGCATGGCTGCAGCCTTGAGCACCCTTGGTCACAACGGCTTGTCCGCCTTCGACGTCATCGCCCAGGCCCAGGACATGACTGCCACGACGTCACAGGACAGCACGGTCGAGGGCACAGACGACGGAATGCCAGCACTTGACGTAGGGGGTGCAGACGTGGACACTGCATCTACGGGTGATGCTCGCAGTGGCCTTTCTGCGTACGACGCAATTCTGCAAGGTCAAGGTCCTTTCTACCCTGTAAGGCAGGGCAGTCTGGCAATCGGCATGCGACACAGGCGACCCCAGCAGCAGCAGCGGCAGCGAGAGCGGGGCCTGGCCAGGCTGCGGGATCAAGGACACAAGGGCAGAGTGAGGGACCAGGCACGAACCCGGCAGCTCCCTAGCACGGAACAAACGCCTCCCTCTTCGCAAGGCAGCGTCCAAGAGAACAGCCTTCCTCCAGAACCGTTAGAGGGGGGCGAGGAGTCCACGACCAGCCAAACTCAAGGTCAAAGCGAAGGTGAAGGGCAAGGAGCAGGTCAGAATCAGGGTGAAGGTCAGGATCAGGGTGAAGGTCAGGATCAGGGCGAAGGTCAGGATCAGGGCGAAGGCCCGAGTCATATTGGGGGAGAGGTGGGGCTGCTGGGGGTGGAGGGGCCCCTGGGTCCAGCCTTTGTGACGGCCAGGACGGCCTACGACTACCTCTCCTCGCAGACACGGCACGGGCGCCCGAGGACCAGCGAGCGGCGGAGCGAGACGGACACCATGGGCTTCGGCATCGGCGAGGACCTGTGCGAGCTGTTCGGCAAGCACCTGGTCAGAACCAACATCGGTGGCAGGTGCGAGTGAAGGTGACCAGGCCACTCGACAGGCAAGGTCACTGCATGTCGGGTAAACTTAGGACACTGTGACTGACTTCTCTGGTGTCGTCTCAACAACGGATGTTCACCCTATTCGATGTCATTGCGTAGATCGACACGCACGGGGTTAAAGTTTTACAGTGGAGTTCATATTAATGATTGTATTTTACACGATGTTCTCTTGGGAGGTCTGACAGAGGCAAGAAGGGGATGGGGAATGAAATGAGGAAGTGGTAGAAATTATCATTTCATGAACACTGGGGGACGCAGCTCAGCAGACAAATATCAAAGACATTACATACAAAGACGTGGAACTTTGCCTGAATCTGCGAGAATGGGCGTTTAGAGCTAGCTACCTTTCCTTAGAGGGGTGTCGCGCGGCAATAACGACTGCAGCGCGACTTCTTACTCGAATGCTCGCTACAAGCGCCTTCTTACTCGAATGCTCGCTACAAGCGCCTTCTTACTCGAATGCTCGCTACAAGCGCCTTCTTACTCGAATGCTCGCTACAAGCGCCTTCTTACTCGAATGCTCGCTACAAGCGCCTTCTTACTCGAATGCTCGCTACAAGCGCCTTCTTACTCGAATGCTCGCTACAAGCGCCTTCTTACTCGAATGCTCGCTACAAGCGCCTTCTTACTCGAATGCTCGCTACAAGCGCCTTCTTACTCGAATGCTCGCTACAAGCGCCTTCTTACTCGAATGCTCGCTACAAGCGCCTTCTTACTCGAATGCTCGCTACAAGCGCCTTCTTACTCGAATGCTCGCTACAAGCGCCTTCTTACTCGAATGCTCGCTACAAGCGCCTTCTTACTCGAATGCTCGCTACAAGCGCCTTCTTACTCGAATGCTCGCTACAAGCGCCTTCTTACTCGAATGCTCGCTACAAGCGCAACTTCTTACTCGAATGCTCGCTACAAGCGCCTTCTTACTCGAATGCTCGCTACAAGCGCCTTCTTACTCGAATGCTCGCTACAAGCGCCTTCTTACTCGAATGCTCGCTACAAGCGCCTTCTTACTCGAATGCTCGCTACAAGCGCCTTCTTACTCGAATGCTCGCTACAAGCGCCTTCTTACTCGAATGCTCGCTACAAGCGCGACTTCATACTCGAATGCTCGCTACAAGCGCATCTGTGCCGGAATATAGTTTTGTCGGTTCCCCAAAGACCCAGAACAGTAAATGGAACACTTTTATCTCCGTTTGGATCACAAATGAAAATGTCGCGGCGATCGTTTGCTATGCAGATATACACTATGATCGACGGGAAGGATATCTGTATACAAGAGATTTCTGTAGTTAGGATGTCGTAAAAAACGTGTGCTTACTGAGCTTTGCTCCAAAAAGCAACATGGATGACCCACCCAAATGCAAGGGACACAACTTTTGCATCCTTGCTTTTTCACACGGAGGAGTTCCACGGGTTTCTGTGTAACGTCTTTGCCACTATACAGAAAAATAAGCTTTACAACGGTGGGAAACTGCCAGTAGCAAGAGGCTCCTGTCTTGTCCTACCTATGAAGATTTGTTTTGCTCAAGGAACACGAAAATAAGAAATGAAAATCCATAATATGTGAAGGTTTTAGAGAATGTTTCACTATTTCCATTTATTAATAAGAAAAAAACACACGACAAACACCAAAATCAAAAGGCTTTCGGGCATACGCCCTTCTTCAGTTAATACAGAAACACATAAATGATGCAACACGTGACGTAAAAAACTTCAGAATGACATGACGTAGGCACTCCAGAGCTCTACCCCTCCTCTCTCTCTCTCTCTCTCTCTCTCTCTCTCTCTCTCTCTCTCTCTCTCTCTCTCTCTCTCTCTCTCTCTCTCTCTCTCCCTCTCTCTCTCTCTCCCTCCCTCCCTCTCTCTCCACCACCCTCATCCCCAAAAAAATGTTCTAGCCCGAGTTCTCGGAGTCCGAGCTCTCTCAGCATCCAGTGTCCAGAGTGTTCTCTCTCTCTATCTCTCTGTCTCTCTCTCTCTCTCTCTCTGTCTCCCTCTCTCTCTCTCTCTCTCTCTCTCTCTCTCTCTCTCTCTCTCTCTCTCTCTCCCTCTCTCTCTCTACCTCCAACTCTCTCTCTCTCTTTAAGTGTTCATAGTTCCATCCATCTCTCTCTCTCTCAGTCAAACACATTCAGTCCTTCAGGGTAGTTTTTCCATTTATTCATTTTTTATTTTGAGGAGTCATTAAGGTTGTTAAACATTGTACATAAAGGTTTAATTGTACTTGTTTTTCAACCAACAGTGTTCGACTCCAAGGCCAAAATCGATGTTATAAAACGCACTTATGCATATTTCTTTATTCATATTCATGCTCCAATATGCACATGTCAACACTTGCTCACACTACACACATGAGGTCGCATGCACACATTTGTGGACAGTTGCACATGCTTCCTTCCTTCAGTCAGTGGGGTCCCGTCTTCAAAGCAGTGACCTTGCCTTTACTGCAAGAGTGTGCCCCCAGCTTCCAATGGGAAGCCACATCGCTTGCTCTGTCGCAGTGTACAGCCAAGGTGGCCATTGGCACTGGTCTAGCATTGAAGTAGTCAGGGCATTCAGAGTGTACATATGAAGAATAAACTTGTTTTGTGCTCAATCATGCATGACTTTTTCCTTTCCTATACCCGACAGAAAAGCACGCTTATTGGGTTCACAACCAAATGCTGAAAAAATTACCAGGTGTGCATCTCTTCCTTAAGTAAATTGAAGGGTATGAGCTACATGTGCATACTGCGAGTGACATATTTTTGCAACGAAAATAATAATCCCAACTGTGAAAGGGGCACACATTACAGTTTGTGAAAGCTCACTTTGGCAAGTTCGTCCACAGCCTGGTTGCATGCTTTCCAGGGAGTTGAGATGGGTGTTGGGGGGATATAAAGAGAAGCCCGATGGTTGCATGCTTTCCAGGGAGTTGAGATGGGTGTTGGGGGGATATAAAGAGAAGCTCGATGGTTGCATGCTTTCCAGGGAGTTGAGATGGGTGTTGGCGTGCAGCCTGGTTGCATGCTTTCCAGGGAGTTGAGATGGGTGTTGGCGTGCAGCCTGGTTGCATGCTTTCCAGGGAGTTGAGATGGGTGTTGGCGTGCAGCCTGGTTGCATGCTTTCCAGGGAGTTGAGATGGGTGTTGGGGGGATATAAAGAGAAGCCCGATGATCAGGGGGTAAATGTGTGCAGTTTGAGCACCCACAACGGGTGTAAAGTCGCAATATATAAAAGAGCACCCTTACCTTTGCTGGGGGAGGATTTGAGTTCTGGGTAACTCAGTAGCAACCAAGTGGGAGCAAAACTCCCATAGTCAGAACTGCCTAATGACGGCACGTGGTACCTCGGCATGGGGGCGAGCGCCAGGCCCCCACTGCCGACTTCCTGTGAACAGCCATGCACCCCTGGGCCACGCTGCCTATGCTAGGAACTTCTCTCTAGGGCAAGCCGAGTGCGAGGCAAGCATCGAAAGACGTCTAAGAAACGGCTAATCATCAATTGGCAAGGCGGAAGTCCGAGAGAAGATGGCTGCATCCTGGCACGAGAGTCGGTGAAGAAGTTACAGACATCACAGCAGTTTCTCACTTGATAAAACATACCATGGTGACATCTCGAATGGCATGGGAACTTTTTCACAGAAAAGAAAGCAACCCGGGTTCAATTGTAGACAATTTTGTCGAAAATGTTGTGCCTTGATACACTTCGATTAACTCAAGGGACATAATTCAGCGAGCAGACATCCACGTCGTTTCATGCATGCAACGATACATTTTCGACAGTGTCCATAAATAACCTATACATATATTCTTCAAAATATACAAAAGAACTCTCCAACAGCACTGCCGTTTATGAACGGCATCCCAATTGGCACGGTCTCCGCCATTTTGGGTCATCCGGGTCTCTGCAGCTAGACGCGACGAGGTATCTCCGGAGCTACCTCGGCCACCCTCCTTCTCAGCGAATGCCTCCTTGTGAACGAGATGCCGTGGGCAACGCCCTAGGCCTTGAGTTTCCTGCGAGATTCTTGCAGAATACTTGACTAAGAAACGTGCCCCTGGGCTTCCTCTCAGACCCGTTCCAGATCTAGCGTCCAGTGCAGTGAAGCATGTCCAAGCTTTTCAAACGGCTGTGTATTCAACAATACCTAGTGTGTATTCAACAATACCTAGTGTGTATTCAACAATACCTAGCGTGTATTCAACAATACCTAGTGCGTATTCAACAATACCTAGTGTGTATTCAACAATACCTAGCGTGTATTCAACAATACCTAGTGTGTATTCAACAATATCTAGTGCGTCTTTACATCTTGCTGCCATGATCAGATGTCTTGATGGACTGTCAGCACTTTACTTTTCATTTTCTGCACACTCAAAGCTATTTTTGTATCAGAAGGAAGTGAGAGGGGTACATTTTGCATGCATCACAAAACTACGAGAACTATTGCAGCCCATGTAAGCTAAAAACAGTGTAGAATGACGACAATCGCTTATACTGGCCACATGGGAGACAGCAGGCCATTGCTGAGAGAAGTACAGTTGCCAATGGAACTACCGTCTTCTGAAGAGCTGCAGACACTGCAGATAAGGGACACAATCAGGTCGAGTTCAGGTTATCTCCCTTTGCCTGGATGTTAAGAGAATAACTCGATTCCATTGGCAGATGTACAAGGTAGTCACTATGCATGCCCTTGCGACAAGAAGTACCAAAGTTTGCAACAGTGTAATGATTCAAAATGAATAAGACTCCATGTTCACAGAGTTCAACTTTCAAAAACTTTATTTCTTTCATTAGCTTCGTTACAGAGAAAATGGCTATGGGAGTGACTACTGGGTCACAGGCGGCAGTGTGCCAAGCACAGAGTTAGTAATGCCGGGCCTGCACTGCCACTCGCGGCAGCACCGTGGCTTCACTTCCCTTTTGATTTGCCGGCAATCATCATTTCATGACACCTTTTTCTCTCTCGTGCAAATCTGAAATACACCATGATACTCCTCACCAAGCTGTCCGGCTGGAAACAAAGTTTTCCCCAGAATCCTTCCACATCGTTACTTCTTGAACCCCCCATCCCCAACAGCATGAAATGAATATGCTCATCCTGAGACCGTCCTGGGAGTATAGATGCTAGATACAGCATGGCTACGCATGTACTTGGTCTAGTGACTAGTCATGATTACACACTGTCACATTAGCATCCCTCCTTGTCTCAGCAACATAGGAACCTGCTTGAAGGGCTACACGGAGTACACAGTGGGTTACCAGTTTAAATATAATGCTAATCTTATTTCTCAGTATTAGGAAAAGAAACACCAACACCTCATCCTCACAAAACATCTCCAAGTGATTTGTTCATTGTGGATGACGGGTAGACCTTGAACAGCAGGCTCTGCTTGCCTGGGTGCACCAAGGCTTGGCTGAGTATCTCGGGGGATGTGATGACACCAAACCTGCATTGATTGAACAGGTAGAGTAGCTAGCCCCACCGTGTGGGTCCTGCCTATGATGTCTAGCTCACAACAACATGTATACACCACATAGAGTACAGGGCAGACAGAGGGGAATGGAGCTATCTCATGAAAACATCAGCTCAGCCACCACACCCCCTCCTTGCTCCCACATCTTGTGTAGTTTACACAGTTGTTACATAAATATGGAGCACACCAGTATATGTGAATAAAATATAAAAGTCATCTTGGCACAGCTCTTCATTCATCCCATAATTTACACAGTGCATGCAGTCTGCCAGGAGGGGTGGGGTGCTGGTCACCTGACAAGACAACACTGGCATCAGGTTTCCTACCGGGAGAGTTGCATGTGGCACTGAGGACAGGAGCAGAGAGGCAAGTGTGGTGCCCTTCCCGGCCCCCGCCTTCCCTGGGCCAAGCTCAGACAGCATGGATTTCACGCCACTTCCTCAACACTGAACACCAGCACATGCCCCACACCACCAGTCTGGTGGCAAGGGTTTCTACCTGCTGATCCGTCAGCACCGAAGCAGCAGGTGTCTAGACTTCTCCTGTGTCCATGGGCTCTTCTCAAACACAAATCAAACACTACAAACGAACTTGGGCATTTTCCAAAGATAGAAATATCTCTCATGCTCCAGTACAGAAGCATCCACCTTGAAAACTGAATGCAGCACTGAATTTCATCTCTCACACACATTTACTACAGAATCATAGGTTTGACTGCTTTGCAGTTTCATTTCATCCCTGGCACAATTTGTGACATCACAGGGTTGACTGCTTTGCAGAGTTTCATTTCATCCCTGGCACAAATTTGTGACAACACAGGATTGACTGCCATGCAAGGGGAGCTCTAGTTGTGACAGGTAGGAATCCAACTTCTGCAGTCTCCTTTCCAGTCTCACAGTTTGTAATGCCAGGATTCCGTGACTGAACAGCCACCACTACTGATTGCTGGCAAGAACCTGCATGGTCAGGAGCGTCCACCCATCAGTTGACCTACTCCAGTGCAAGACCACCCCCTCTGCAGCTCTAGACAACTCCAATGCCAGCACAAAAATAACCCTCCAAAGGAGGTCCCCAATCTCTCTGTTGGCAGTGCCTTATCAGAACCTTCAATTCCTGCACACCAATGTTAAAAATCTTGAGTTCCCAAGCCAAAATGGTCCCAGTTCATCTAGCTCTGGCCCTACACTGCTGTACCCATTGTCAATAAACCTGATCAACAGATGCTCTTTTGGGACATCACAAGTCCTGATTAGTTCCCATGAATTACATGTCTTGATTAGTAACACTATTTACAAAGACACTGGACAGAGATGAGTGCTTCCGCACTGCAAACTCTGCATGCCCCGGGACAGCCCTCCAGATTTCAGGTGGGCATCAAAACCACAGCTTGAATTCAGCATTGGAGTCTCTATTTCCTAAATACACAGAGCACACTTCATCAGACCGATATGGAATAATTTAGGTATCACATTTCCATCTTATGTTTTCAGGTTCCTACAACAAAAAGATGAGGCTGGAGTACAACGAATGACCTTTTCCTTACCGCAGTTCATCAGGGCAATGTCTGTACAGTAAAAATATATGTTAAGGAGAAAAATATTTGAACACACACCTTGTGCCAAAAAAAGGGGGGGGATTCTTTTCATACACAGCTATTGGTGATCATACATAAAATGGTATTTCTAGACGATGTACAGAAATCCATGCTGCCTAAGCGAAACCACAACATTTATTGGGTGATCAGCACGACACAGACTACGTGGTTCCACTACAAGCATTGCCATGCCTATGTACAAAGCAAGGGGCAGAGCAGCTGCCTCTTGATCCCGCAGTGAGCTCACCCTTGGAGTGGACAATACTGAAACAAACTTACTGTCAGCTAAGCAAACACAGAGTACTTACAACAGAGTGCCATCAGAGAGGGCAAGGGAGAGGACCCTTGCCAGCAGAAAGCATTGACAAGCTGCAGACAGTCAGAACACTTAGCATCAACTTCAGCCACAAGTCCCAGTCACAAGTCTTTCCAGGGATGGACAAAGGGAAGAGGGGGAGGGCGGAGGGAACAAACAAACAAAAAAAACAAAAGAGATGTCCATCCCAATGCACATAACATCACTCACACGCTCTCTCCCTCTGAAATACGCAACCGCAGAGTGTCTGATCCACACTGGTCAGTCCATTTGTTCTAAGTCGGCAGCTGCCTGGGCAGGGACAGAGGCGACCCTGGACTGGGAGATCAAGTCTTTGTCCCACACTGCCAGTGCCCCACCACGACCAGAGCAGGCACCACTACCACTGTAGTCTGGACCCTAGACAGCAGGGCAGAGAAGGGGGAAGGGCTGAGGGAGGGGGAGGGGCCCCAACACACAGGGCTGGGGGGAAACACGCCAGGCAGCTGGGGGAGGGGTGGCTGGGGCTGGCGGCATCCTGGCATTATGCTGGGGACTCTGGCCCCACTTCAGACAAGCAGAGCCAGGGGCAGTGCTGGTTCCCCTGGCATCTCTCCCATCCCTGTGTCTGCTATGGTCCTCGCTGGCTTGGGCAGGTCTAGCGGTCCCACTGGCCCTGCAGAGGCCAGGGAAGCCCCACACAAGTGAAGTGCCCACAGCTAGGCTGGGCTTGGCGGTCATACGAACACCTTGGCCAGGGCATCAGCCCCCGCACTGGCAATGTAAGGTTTCTGGGGATGGAAGGCCACGTCGTGAATGGATTCATCAAACTTCTTGCGGTGTGATGTAATCTCTTGCACACACGTTTTGCTCTCATAGTTCCACAGTCGGATGGAGCAGTCATGGCCTGTGGGGGCAAGGAGAAATGTATGATGAGCAAAGGCAGCACTGGCCTGGTCCATCAACCAACACAGTCAGCATCCAAATCTGCCACTCTACCTCTCAATGAGGGAAAACAATGACTGTGTGAGGCCCTAAAGAATTAACCTGCATGATATGGGCACACACACACATGCACACGCACATGCATATGCACACACACACACACCACACACACACACCACACACACACACCACACATACACACACACACACTCCTCTACAACATTTATCTCAAGAGATAATGGGCTGCACAATCAGATTGGTGAGCAGCAATGACTGGCTGAAATGCCCCACACTTGAGTAGCAATACCTTGAACATATGTGCCCATGCTTAAAAGCATAATACCTAAGGAGTATATCCACTAAACACACATGAGAAAAGACAAATCTAAGGAATCATCAAGGCAAACCAGGAGACACTCACTTCCAGAAAGAAGGTACAGGCCGTTGGGGTCCACAGCCAGACTTGTGACCGAGTCCAGGTGTGCCACCATGGAGTGGATCATTTTCCCTGCAGAAGAAGCCATTCACTCTAGATCAGCCCAAAGCAAAAAATAAATAAATATATATATATATATTTGATACAGAGGTTGATATACATTTTGAAGGTAACGTTTTAAGGAGGATGAGATCCACGAAGTGAATTCAATAAATCAGAGCTGACATGATAACACCCAACAAGAAGATATGAATGCATGTCAAGACAGGTTTGGAAGTCCACCAAACTGTCTGGGGACAGCTGCCATGCTTACCTGTGTTGTTGTCAAAGAAGCGGATGTGCCTGTCCTCATGGGCAGTGATGGTGACAGGAAGAGTGGGGTGGTTCACCACTCGGTTGATCTGATTGAAACCACTCGTGTCTGCAAGAGAAACCAGCATTCCTCTCAACCTGATGCAGGCACTGCTGAGTCTACTGCAGCCAGACATGCCAACAGGGTCCTGTGGTTTGCATGAAGAGGTTAGTTGGCAGCAAACAGGCACAAGGTGCAAGTAGATCCCGGAAGTCCTGAACAGCCACACCTCAATCAAACATATAGCGTAGTCCAAGGAGAGAACAGGAGCACTGTAACCAAGGAAATGAAACACTTGCGCTGGATCACAATTACAGAACTACCTAACCACCCACCCACCTACCCTCCTCCCCTCCCTCCTACCACAGAGGGATGGATAGATGGATGAAATGGATGGTTAGACAGAATTCCTTCATGGTTTATCAGCCAGAAAAGCTACAATAGCACACCAACTTCTTTAGAAAAAGTATTTTATATCAGGGGGGGGGGGGGGGGGGGGTGGGAGGGTGGAGGGGGTTGGGGGGGTTGGGGGAAGAACCCAAAACCCTTATGCACAGCTTGATAGGCTCACCACTTTCATTACTTAAAGCATAGAGACATAAGCAATACTTTGCAACAAGAAAATCTCTTACCTGAGTTTGCCTTAGTTTCCAACATCAGCACCGACTTCCCAGTTTCAATGTCGAAAATGTAAGAATTTGAAGAGGTGTAGCTAGCCACCATTTGGCTGGGATCACAACGCACGAAATCCACTGAGGTGGGGTGCCCCTCCTCTGCAAAGCAAGAAACACACACTTGGCATGGCCTGGACGTGGTCCTCACACGACGGGAACACAAACAATCCCAGTTTCCAGACCTCATTGGGTACAGACAGAGCAACTGCTTCAGTGTTAACTTACTGAAGGTAAGCAACTAGAACATCTCTATTTCACAATACAAAGAGAAGCTGATTTACCCTTTGGACTGCCTGATGTTTTATGTTCTCTGGATGATTCTGGTTACAATTCTACTGGCACAAAATGTTTCCAATTCCTGGGTCTGACAGTCTCCAGAAAAGTGCCCAAATTAAATCAAGGAAGATCTATGCCAAACCAGATAAGAAGCCAGTGTCTTCTTTCACCCCGATATACACCCCCCCCACAAGCCACCTACTTCCTTAAATTTTCCGCGCTGACGAGTAATGGAATATCAAGGTCCATCTACTGAGTGACAAGACTGGGAGGCAGGGCAGTGTTGTGAGGACTGTGGATGCAGGGAGGATGAGGATGGAGGCAGGGCAGTGTTGTGAGGACTGTGGATGCAGGGAGGATGAGGATGGAGGCAGGGCAGTGTTGTGAGGACTGTGGATGCAGGGCAGTGTTGTGAGGACTGTGGATGCAGGGAGGATGAGGATGGATGCAGGGCAGTGTTGTGAGGACTGTGGATGCAGGGAGGATGAGGATGGATGCAGGGCAGTGTTGTGAGGACTGTGGATGCAGGGCAGTGTTGTGAGGACTGTGGATGCAGGGAGGATGAGGATGGATGCAGGGCAGTGTTGTGAGGACTGTGGATGCAGGGAGGATGAGGATGGATGCAGGGCAGTGTTGTGAGGACTGTGGATGCAGGGCAGTGTTGTGAGGACTGTGGATGCAGGGAGGATGAGGATGGATGCAGGGCAGTGTTGTGAGGACTGTGGATGCAGGGAGGATGAGGATGGATGCAGGGCAGTGTTGTGAGGACTGTGGATGCAGGGAGGATGAGGATGGATGCAGGGCAGTGTTGTGAGGACTGTGGATGCAGGGAGGATGAGGATGGATGCAGGGCAGTGTTGTGAGGACTGTGGATGCAGGGAGGATGAGGATGGATGCAGGGCAGTGTTGTGAGGACTGTGGATGCAGGGAGGATGAGGATGGATGCAGGGCAGTGTTGTGAGGACTGTGGATGCAGGGAGGATGAGGATGGATGCAGGGCAGTGTTGTGAGGACTGTGGATGCAGGGAGGATGAGGATGGATGCAGGGCAGTGTTGTGAGGACTGTGGATGCAGGGAGGATGAGGATGGAGGCGGGGCAGTGTTGTGAGGACTGTGGATGCAGGGAGGATGAGGATGGATGCAGGGCAGTGTTGTGAGGACTGTGGATGCAGGGCAGTGTTGTGAGGACTGTGGATGCAGGGCAGTGTTGTGAGGACTGTGGATGCAGGACAGTGTTGTGAGGAATGTGGATGCAGGGCAGTGTTGTGAGGACTGTGGATGCAGGGAGGATGAGGATGGATGCAGGGCAGTGTTGTGAGGACTGTGGATGCAGGGAGGATGAGGATGGGTTCAGGGCAGGCCTACCTGGCTCCAGGGTGAAAGTGTTGAGGAGGGGGGACTTGCAGGAGGGGCTCCACAACTTGACGGTGCTGTCTGCTGAGCAGGAGAGTAGCTGCAGCTTGGTGCTGTGTATGGAAAGTCCCCACACTGCGTCCTTGTGTGCCTCCAGCGTGTCATGCAGCACACTAGGGTCTGCAACACACCACTACCACTGTCACATGTGCTCATGTGCATGTCTGTAGCATGCCTGAATAATTATGGGTCAGTCTCATTTATCATGGTATATGTTGTGAGATGGCAGCCCCAATCTTGTTTTCAAAAGTTGGGTTTGTAGGCATTATATACTGAAACTAGGTCTCCTAAGAAATACTTAAACACAAAAATCTGGATAAAAATAACATTACCAGTGGCTGTACCGCCTCCCGAAGATGTCACTCAGTGAACGTAACAGTTGAGTCTGAGTAACCAAATTTATACTGCTAGAGAAGAAAGTAATAATAAAAACATGTGCAAAATGTGTTTTCTTTTAAGCTTTGAGCTAATTATTAACTTCTGAAAGCAAAAAGAAATAATTTTTTTGGTCAGAAAGCCATAATCTGATAAGACAAAGAGACGCTGCAACAGACACTGAAAAAGCATTTTCGCAGTTTTTTTTAGAAAAGCCCAAGATTCTAAAAAATTCCAGTCTGTTGGTATTAATGACCTATTAACATGTACTTTCAATGGTTAATAAATTAAATCCACAATCTAAAATGTATCTTAAAGATATTTGGCGAATAAATAACAACGTAACAGTTGAGGCCGAGTAACCAAATCAAGAAAGAGAAGTGAAGTGCATGCCTGCAAACATATAGAGTGTAAAATTAATGTGCAACTAATAGTTTGAGGATACATTTATGCAGTGTAATATAAATTTTGTAATTATTTTGTAAATATAATAATATTAATGCAATAAATTGATGTTTTGTTTTGTTGTATGTGCAGTAAGGAGAAAGCGCACAGATGCAAGGCTAAAATTGGCATTTAGTTACAGGTCATTCACATTTTTTACACAGGTTAAACAAAAGATTTTAAGAAGCCCATATTATTTATTAAAAAACCATGTTATCAAAGAAATACAAAGCCACACGCATGTACCAGCCATGAAAACAAACTTCCTTATTCAAGCCTAAAATAATAACAAATGACAATTTGTAAAGAGCAGAAAAACATCCACGCACAAAGCATGTTCGCAGCGCTGTCCAAAAAATTAAAGAACAAACAAAATAAAAACAGTTTCACACCGACAAAACATTGGTAAACTTAATTGTACAACAGAAACATAATTTTGAAAAGAGCATAGCATGAAATAAACAGTAAAGTTTATGCACACCAGACACCAGGCGGCTACCCCTGACACTGATATCCCCCCACTTTCTTTCCCTCCCCCTCTTTCCACCCCTTCCCCTCTTTCCACCCCACCCCCTCTCACTCCATCTTCCCCTCTCTCTCCCCTTCTCTCTGTCACAGCGGATGTGTTCAGTTTGAAAACAAATAAAACACAAGTAGAACTTTCCAAATTTTTAATTTAGTCACAAGCACACACACACAGATTTACTTTGTTCACACAAAAAAAAGAACATAGAAACTGGAAAGAAATCAATTAAAGATGTGGTGACCACGCCTGTCGATGCAGGGGGCCCCTAAAACAGCCACTCTTGACAGCTCCACCCATGAACTGTCTTCCACATCTGGGAAAACAATAAAGTCCCCTTTGTTTCGCAGAAATTTCACATGCGCCTCCCCGGGACGAGTGTTCACAACCACTCCTCTGTAGAATTCCTCGTTCCCACGAACTGTGGTGAACTGCACATTCACCCAGCTTCCATGCTGAATCCTGTGTTAACAAAGAAGAAGAAAAAATATTATAAAAGCTGTTTGTCAGACTTATACATCGACATACCTTAAATGGAAATAATTTTTTTTTTTTAAATGACCATGAAACCGTTCAGTTGTGCCCAAGAAACGAACTCGCATCGATTCTCGACACGACTGATCACAGATAAAACATTTTGTGGGTTGACTTTGAAGTTGCAAGTAAAACAATGATGGTATCGTTGCTTTTCATGATTACATTATGGTGTATTTGAACAAAAAACAACAGCGTAGCGAGTACACAACAAAGAACACAAACATTTGACGCAATACACGAGAGTGCCGCAACAGTCGTGGCGAAGTGACAATGGTTTATGGCTACCCCGCCGCGACTGTGCCGACCGATCGATTTTGTAACTCTCGCAGGCAACAGCCAAAGTAAACAGACAATAAAAAGCAGCCCTACCGCATCAATACAAATTTATAAAACTTGTACTGTTGTTTGCCGACTTCTATTTACACGCGTTAAGAAGAATCGTTTAAAAATAACATGGATTGTTAACAGTCGCGTTACCGCAACCACGACACGCCATTTCTCGTCCACGACTGAAACGTCCACCGCATTTTGTCTGTTTGATCATAACTGTATTGAAAATTTCGGAAATTACTTCCATTCTTACACAATATAGGACACAGTGCAGAGAATCGTTTACAAAAGAAGTGACACAGCACAGCTATTTCACACCTTACTGCAGAAAAGAGGAGCAAGAGTGTAACCGTCGCGGGAAAGTAACCACTTCGTTTCAACACAGACGCGACGGTGACAATGAATCAAGAAAAAGCGGAATTATCAAAATCTACCACCACATTGGTAGATCAACAAATTAAAAACGTGGAGAACATTATCATTTTCCCCCTTAAAAAAACCTACAAGAGAGAAAAGCGGGATTTGTAATGATCAATTGAAAAAAATGTACGGCTTGGTTCAAAATGCAGGCAGCAGAAAAAAATTTGTCAATAGTTATTTCAGCAAGAAAAGTCTGTAACGCGTCTTGGTAAACTAAACAAAATTCTCAATTTTCTTCTACAAAGTGTAAATAATGAATTTAAATACACAAAAACGAAATAAAACAACAAACACAAGCAAAAAAACGCAATCAGCTTACCTTGGTGTAGAAACACGTGGCTCCGATGTTCAGTCGCGTCCTGTTTGTATTGACGAGTAACCACTCAAAAATTTCATTCACGCCGGAACAATGAATGAACCCACGTGTCCAACTAAAAATAGCTCGATAGGCGGTACCTTGTTGTATTCATTTTCGTTAGAAAAAATAGTGCACCTTTACTTTGTTGTGTATGGCGTGATTTTAAACTTTTGAACAGTCGTGGCTGCATAGAAGTAACGAAATTATTTATTGGCCTTTTATAGACCTTTATTCACTGTAATTTTGGGAAGAATGTATGGGGGATTATTCACAGGCACGGTCTCGATAAAATCAGGTCAAAAGTAGTTCGTTGTTGTAGTAAAATAGGTGTTCAACTGACTGGCAAAGGTGTCGACAAATTCGAGTAACGAAGGCCCGCGACTGTTACGCGATCTTTGTTACGCAATTTCCGTTGAATAGATCAGTTAGCACACTTCGACACTTCAGTTTGTGTTAACTCATACCTTGTATATTTGTAGGAATAGAACATTTTTCATCTCTCTAGTCGTGTTTTTGCAGAACACGTCATGAGATGAACAGCCTATCCACATGTCACGAAATGGCCGTGCAGAAATCACATCATTCAAAACATTATTTTTGCATTTCTCAACTTTCGCTCCAGATCACACCAAGAGACTTTCAGATATACTTTATTAATATCTCCTCCATACAATAATAACTGGTATAACTTTGTTTTGCTTGCACTTGTGTGTTTTTAAGACTCCGAAAGTAGGTCACCCTTGCCAGACCATGATAAATGAGACTGACCCTTATGCAAAAACATAACCTGAAAATAATGCAGTATCTAATACATCACTTCACAAATCACCACTATGCAAAGGATATAACAAGAAGGGCAAAGCCCATACGACTCACATGCTTGACCTTGACCTTTATATGACCTTGACCTTCAGGTGACCTTCAAGGTCAAGGTCAAACAACTAAACCTACCAATGACATCATACACAAAGAAATGCTTTACACATTTTTCCTACCAAAATGCATGTGACCTTGACCCAAGGTCAAGGTCATCAAAGGTCATGCAACACAAAGCTGTTAATTCAAGACATAGGAAGCACAATGGTGCTTATTGGCACTTTCTACCATGAGATATGGTCACTTTTAGTGGTTCACTACCCCATTTTGGTCACATTTCATAAGGGTCAAAGTGACCTTGACCTTGATGATATGTGACCAAATGTGTCTCATGATGAAAGTATAACATGTGCCCCACATAATTATTAAGTTTGAAACAGTTATCTTCCATAGTTCAGGGTCAAGGTCACTTCAAAATATGTATACAATCCAACTTTGAAGAGCTCCTGTGACCTTGACCTTGAAGCAAGGTCAACCAAACTGGTATCAAAAGATAGGGCTTGCTTTGACCTATATACCACTTGTAGCTAAGGTCGCCATTCTCAATAACGTGGGAGAAAATTGGGAAAATGTGAAAAATGACTGTTTTTGAGACCACATTTATGGCTCCTGTGACCTTGACCTTGAAGCAAGGTCAAGTCACTATGTATGTTTTTTGAGGCCTTGTCATTATACACCATCATGCCACATTTGGTGTTGATAGACTTAATAGTCTCCGAGAAAAATCCAACGTTTAAGTTTTTTACGCCCGGACGCCCGGACGGACGGACGCCCGGACGGACGAAACGGCTCAGTACACAGACTCACTTTTGCTTCGCATGTGAGTCAAAAATGGCAAACTATTATACAGGCAATTTTTCTCTTCATTCTGGAAATTGAAATACCATCTCCCTATCTCTTAAATCTGAGGGTTACACGCCTCAAAATCCCGGGTGGGAGCCTACCAAAGGAGTCGTATGGGTCGATGTTGGAGGAGGGGATGTTCCAACAGCGAATGGTCCCATCAGTGCCTCCACTGAAGCACTGTTCCCCTGTGGCGCTGACTGCCAGGCAGAGGACGGGGCCAAGGTGGCCGCGGAACGTGTAGACAGGCTCCACGTCCAGGGAGGCTGCCCTGGGAAGAGAGAGAGATGACTCCATGTAGCTCTATCCACCGTGCCTCCCAAACAGGCATGCACTATTGTACAGTAACTACATGCATCCTGCTCACCCATTACACCTGCATAAATTACTTCTGCAGAGAAACAGTGATATAAAGTATGTATTCTTGCATGCACATCTACATAGGATAAGCTCTCCCAGAGAGACAAGCGTTTATGTATAAATATCACTCTTTGAAAGGCAAAACTCCTGTCTCTTGTAGAGATAGCTTATTCAATACCCTACTTTGCACTCACTGTACATAAAGCACTCCTGTTGAAGCACTACTCCTGTACAAACAGCTCTAGACAGTACCACTGCTGAGACAATGCTACTATACTCACAACACTCTGTACATTCACCACTCCTGTACAAACAGCTCTAGACAGTACCACTGCTGAGACAATGCTACTATACTCACAACACTGTACATTCACCACTCCTGTACAAACAGCTCTAGACAGTACCACTGCTGAGACAATGCTACTATACTCACAACACTCTGTACATTCACCACTCCTGTAGAAGCACTACTCCTGTACAAACAGCTCTAGACAGTACCACTGCTGAGACAATGCTACTATACTCACAACACTCTGTACATTCACCACTCCTGTACAAACAGCTCTAGACAGTACCACTGCTGAGACAATGCTACTATACTCACAACACTGTACATTGACCACTCATGTACAAACAGCTCTAGACAGTACCACTGCTGAGACAATGCTACTATACTCACAACACTCTGTACATTCACCACTCCTGTACAAACAGCTCTAGACAGTACCACTGCTGAGACAATGCTACTATACTCACAACACTCTGTACATTCACCACTCCTGTACAAACAGTACCACTGCTGAGACAATGCTACTATACTCACAACACTGTACATTCACCACTCCTGTACAAACAGTACCACTGCTGAGACAATGCTACTATACTCACAACACTCTGACAGTACCACTGCTGAGACAATGCTACTATACTCACAACACTCTGTACATTCACCACTCCTATGCAAATGGCACTCCAGTACAGATAACACTTTAGAAGATGCAAACTAATGTAGAGACAACATTCCTGTACATACAGTAAACACATTACTCAGTGCAATAAACACTCTTTGTGTAGAAACAGCACTTTCGTACACAGGTACTACAGATACAGTGCACATAGCCCTTCTCTCCTGCATGCACTCCATGTCTGTGGTGATCAAAGGGAGCTAACTCCAACTTACTTCTTGGCAGGAACAGTCTTCTGCAGATTCCATAGTTTGAGAGTGTGGTCTTCTGACGCTGTGATCAGGACTGGTTCTACAGGGTGAAAGCCCAGAGCTCGCACTCCATCAAAATGGCTGCAAAACAGCATCAAAGCCACTTCTTAAGATACATGATTCAACCATTTTTTTCTACAAAGCTTTCATATCAGTTTTTGAGGAAGTGTAAAAAGGCAAAAAATTTAAATTTATTTCAAATCCATTTATCTTTGTACATTACACCAGCATGATAGCATTCAAACCCCACAAAGATGTGTGCAAAACAATACTCACCTCCTAAGTGTGTACTTGGCATTCCAGGTTTTTCTGAAAACTTCCTTGGGGGCAGATATCTGTCAAGATCAACATGAAAATGCCTGTCCTGACCAATTTTACACCAACACCCACAACAAAGTGTAAGGGAAAGAGCTATGCCATAGAATGTAGAGACACTGGTGACTGCATTGCTTAGAACTCAAGAGCAATGAAACACTTTTGACTATACTTTGTGACAAGGCCTCATTTATATATATTTCAATAAAACATAAATACAAAATCTGCCAAGTATAAATATTGAAAAGTTTCATTCAACTGTATGAAAGCTCAGTAAGTTCAACTCCAATTAAATGTCTCTCTCTGCCAGGAAAACTAATCTAGCACATTACTCCATACCCATGACTGTCGATACAGTCAGTTTTGTCTCTGGAAGGCATTCCCTCATGCAAGAGAGGACATGCAGAATGTCCCTCAGCTGACTGCCTGCATCATGGCACCAATCAACATCAGCGCCATTGAATTCATACAGAACAGCACAGCACAGCAGCTGCACAACTTTAGATTTTAATCATCACAGCAGATCAGTGAACCCCACATACTCATGTCTATTTAGTTCAGCAGAAAATGCTGTTGTCAAGGTAGTCTTAGGGTTTGTCAGAAGTTTCCATGATCACAGACTTGCGTACATCCAAAACATGCCATCTGGATAGTGCATTCCATGAACATTCCTTGCATGGAGCCAATATCCTGGCAGGGGTAGGTGGAAAAAAAAGTTGACCTCAAGCAGGGATCAAATCTGCCATTTCATTGTATACATCCCAATTTAGATGGAAATCCTAATGTACCCCACTCTGCCTCACCATCCCATCTGTGTGTGATCCGCAAGCCAGGAGGGGAGGGGGGGAGGAAAAGACACTTACGTCGTAGCTCATGGGATCTGCCTCATTGGAAACGGTGAGGCTGGCTAACTCTCCCAGGCCCAGCGCAGCATCGATCTCATCTTCCTCTGCCCCTGGCATGCCTTGCAGTGGCTTCCTAGAGCCTGTGGGGAAGGGCAGTGCACCACCCCCTCCCACGTCTGCAAGACAAACAGCAGTGTGCACTCTCCCAAGCACTTGCAGATCCTGGTGCAGCACCAACACTGTCACCGTTCCCACCCACTCTTTCCTCTCACGCTCTTTATTTCATGAAAAACTTAGAAGTTTCTGTTGGTTTTTCACTTAAGGGAAGATTGTAATAAATTATTACAATCTTAAAATGAAGCTCAAATTAAATACTTTACAGTAAAACCCCAAGAAAGATATAGCCGAGTAAGAATGTTCTTGTCTTAGAAGAGGTTGTCAAAACAAATTTGATTATGGACCTGAAACCCAATCATTTGACAAACAACCATGGTTGTAATTGACACATCAAGATATCATGAAAATACATCAATACTTTAGTGCAGTGAAGGCAACAGAAGATTAGCAAGAAGCAAAGCAAATCAAACGAAGCAGTCCTTGTATTAAAATGTGCAAGGGAAATACAGCATACAACAGAGTGGATGCAACAAATGCCTCACACATTTCAATAAAAACACACCACTTCTATGTTATGGACATCATCTCAAGAGTAAATAATTTCAAGCACTGGAAATATCTAGCTACAGCTGTTCAGCAGTCTAACTAGGCAAAGCTAAATACAAAGCCTATGATTAACTCTACACATACAGTGCTCCACTACAGTTCTGCATGTAAGCATGTCACATTGTTGCACACGAACTGACCACACACCTAGGACCTCTCAAAAGCTGGCAACTATTCCACTACTGGGAGATCTATGCTTCACTGCTTTCTAGGGAAGTCTCCATGGCAGTGCTAAGTCCACCCTGCCCTGATGCCAGGTATTCACGTCTGCAGAGCTCTCTACTCCAGCGGAGGACAAGCATCATCTGCCAATTCTGTTGTCAACCCTGACCCCTCCGTATCTTTCTCAGAGACATCCAGACCCTTCACCCCCACACGTCCAGCAACCTGTGCAACAATGGGGTAAATCTAATTCTGTCCAAGATTGCGTGGTGCGTACATTTGTGAGAATGGGTTCAAAGCCCTAATGTCTATTCCACCTGTTCTTCTTGAAGGCAATATGCAGCATGTTGGTCTGTTAACTCCAGGCAGGCATGATAGAAGGTCCATGAGGTATGGTATGTGATGTGCGGTCTTACATAACAGGTGTCAAACGGAAAAAAGGCAGTTTGTACACAAGGTAGATAACATTCATTGAAAACCCACATCTTTTTCTTGTAAGGAGCCAAGGCATTATTACAAGAAGTGGAAATCCCTTAAAAAACAAATATAACAAGGGAGAGTGCACTTTGATTTCAAAATAAGTTTTCAGACATGAGAAATGAACAGTGCAAATTGTGTTGAGGACCAAGTGGCTATTAGTCCTGCAGTCAGAGGTTACACCATTCACTACTGAAAACAGAAGTTCTCAGTAAAAGACTTACTGTAAAGTTCCAAAGCAAAGAGGCCTACAAAGGCCTCTCCATCACAGACACAACACAATATAATCAACTGTGCATGAGCAC
>JAWQFJ010000163.1:52500-56880 GCA_034096865.1 Theodoxus fluviatilis | reverse complement strand
GTTCTCTCTGCTCCTCTTTCTTCTGTGGTGCTGTTCTCTCTGCTCCTCTTTCTTCTGTGGTGCTGTTCTCTCTGCTCCTCTTCCTTCTGTCAGTGCAGTTTTCTCTGCTCCTCTTTCTTCTGTCAGTGCAGTTCTCTCTGCTCCTCTTTCTTCTGTCAGTGCAGTTCTCTCTGCTCCTCTTTCTTCTGTCAGTGCAGTTCTCTCTGCTCCTCTTTCTTCTGTCGGTGCAGTTCTCTCTGCTGCTCTTTCTTCTGTCGTTGCAGTTCTTTCTGCTCCTCTTTTTTCTGTCGGTGCAGTTCTCTCTGCTTCTCTTTCTTCTGTCGGTGCAGTTCTTTCTGCTCCTCTTTCTTCAGTCGCTGCAGTTCTCTCTGCTCCTCTTTCTTCTGTTTCTGCTGTTCTCTCTGCTCCTCTTTCTTCTGTCAGTTCAGTTCTCTCTGCTCCTCTTTCTTCTGTCAGTGCAGTTCTCTCTGCTCCTCTTTCTTCTGTTTCTGCTGTTCTCTCTGCTCCTCTTTCTTCTGTCAGTTCAGTTCTCTCTGCTCCTCTTTCTTCTGTTTCTGCTGTTCTCTCTGCTCCTCTTTCTTCTGTCAGTTCAGTTCTCTCTGCTCCTCTTTCTTCAGTCGCTGCAGTTCTCTCTGCTCCTCTTTCTTCTGTTTCTGCTGTTCTCTCTGCTCCTCTTTATTCTGTCAGTTCAGTTCTCTCTGCTCCTCTTTCTTCTGTCAGTGCAGTTCTCTCTGCTCCTCTTTCTTCTGTCGGTGCAGTTCTTTCTGGTCCTCTTCCTTCTGTCGTTGCAGTTCTCTCTGCTCCTCTTTCTTCTGTCGTTGCAGTTCTCTCTGCTCCTCTTTCTTCTGTCAGTGCAGTTCTCTCTGCTCCTCTTCCTTCTGTCGGTGCAGTTCTCTCTGCTCCTCTTTCTTCTGTCAGTGCAGTTCTCTCTGCTCCTCTTTCTTCTGTCGGTGCAGTTCTCTCTGCTCCTCTTCCTTCTGTCGGTGCAGTTCTCTCTGCTCCTCTTTCTTCTGTCAGTGCAGTTCTCTCTGCTCCTCTTTCTTCTGTCGGTGCAGTTCTCTCTGCTCCTCTTTCTTCTGTCAGTGCAGTTCTCTCTGCTCCTCTTCTTCTGTTGGTGCAGTTCTCTCTGCTCCTCTTTCTTCTGTCGGTGCAGTTCTCTCTGCTCCTCTTTCTTCTGTCGTGCAGTTCTCTCTGCTCCTCTTTCTTCTACCGGCCTCTCTTAACCTAACCCCTACCAACTTCTCTCTCCCTCATCCCCCACCCCACCCCACCCCCGAACCCTGTCTGTATTCACCACCGCTTGACTATGTTGTGTGCTCGTGGTCATTACTTGCGGTCCGTCCCAGCTTGCGCCAGGAAAGTAGAAGCAGGACAGGCGTGTGTTTTCTACAGATATGTTTATTCCCGGACTGGTCATCGCTTCTAGCAATCACTCGTGCACCCACAGTGGTCACTCGTGCTGCTCAGGCTCCGCCTCAATACCGGATCGACAGCCTCTCAAACGCTCTCAGCTTCCAGTCACCAGTGCTGGACAGGCTGCGCCTCAATACGGCATCGACAGCCTTCAAAGAACTTGCTTCCTGTCACCAGTCTCTCCTCCAGTCTCAGTCTCCTCTCGACTTATCATGTACATACGAATAAATAGTGTCGTGCTTTGGGTTCGAGAGCATGTCCAGCTACCTCTGCCCTGCCACGTCGGCATGCTCGAGGGCCAATCGGTGGTCAGATGCTTACTGCGTAGGGAAGCGAGGGGAGTTTCCAGTCCCCCGCCGCCCCCACCCAGCATTCCGCTGACTCATTCTAACCCCCCTGACCCTCTGCACGCTGACCAGGCAGAAATCGCCTCCACCCCCTCTCACAGACAAAGGAGGTGCTGACTCATTCTGACCCTCCTCTTACAGACAAAGGAGAGAAAGCCCCTCGAACCTTCAGCAGGCACTTTTGCATTACATTCACATCCGCAAGCATTTCACATTCCTTCGCAACAACTACTTCTTTCATGCAATGCTTTCCACCACTCCACCTGCTCTATCCCCTATCTTCTCAATCGCCTTCCACCTTTACAGCACCATGAGGCTTGTTCAGGAGGCGCAGCACTGTGAAGCGCTGCACAGCGCTGCACGTGTTTCACTCATGAACAGCAATTTTGGGGCGTGATTCACTCAGCGCTGTGCAGCGCTGTGCATCACAGATCCGAGGTGATTCACACGATTTTCAAAATGGCGTCTTCGATCCCGCACTGGCTGTCGATACGTAAAATAACCCTCAGAAACATAATTTTGGGACTAGAACGGGCTTTATTTGCCCCAAGCGCTCTGTATGCGCGAGTAATGGCAAGTAAGAATAACACAGTAATGGACTTTATTCATGCAGAATACATTTAAACGTGCATAATCGATGTCTGTGGCAAAGAAAACACTTTCTTAGCGTCTATCAACACAATATGGGGAGCAGAAGATCTACCTCCCTTTTAACAAGTGAAGCGCTGCACTAAATATGTAGGTGTTCAGGCAAAGAGCGCTCAATTGCCAACATGAAGCGCTCATGCAGCGCTTCGTACTCCTGAACAAGCCTATGAGCTCCCTCTTTCCCCCCTCCCCCTCCCTCCCCCAATCTCATGCCCCACCCCTACTCCGGCCACTCCTCATTGCTATTCTCTGTTTACCGTACACCCATACTTCTTGTCTGCCTGTGGAAGGTTGGGCAGCGTCCTCCGTTGGGTCTATGAGTTATTTACCCTTAGATGTAACAGTTTCACGGTAGAGGCTGTTTACCACAATATCTATCAGTAACATGCACACGTTTCTCTTCCGACTTGGATTTGGATCTGTTCAAGGGCCTTTCAGCCTTTTTAGGCTAGAGCTGACGGCCAACGCCATTTGTTTTTTGTTTTTGTCTAGGTAATTGAATTCATATTTGCTGTTCTGTGGATATTTGCCTCTCTCATTCTTCGATTTAGTAATTTCATTCTTGCTTGGGGGAGTGGATGGCCCATAGAAGACAGGTGCTTTCCCTAGTTGACCTGATTCCATGCACCTTTTGTGAGCAGTGACTCCTTTGCTTGAGTCTCATGTAACTAACTTGTAGCCCAAATGCTTCCTCCCCATGTTCTAAACGTTCTGCATGTTGAATCCAGTTCAAGAGAGCACATAGTTTTCTAGGGAAAAGTGCAATAAGATGCGTAAAGGAAGTTGACAACTGTCATTATCCGGTGACCACTATACACTTCCATTAATGTTTTCAACCTAGGTGCCTTCTTTTGTATTTCTTTTTTACAGATATACGTGACGATATATACACATAAAGACATTTAGAGAATGAAGAGGCCAGAGAGAGAGAGAGAGAGAGAGAGAGAGAGAGAGAGAGAGAGAGAGAGAGAGAGAGAGAGAGAGAGAGAGTGGGGAGGAGGGTAAGGGGGAGGAGAGGGAAGAGAGAGTAGGGATGGACACTACAGTGCAGGTGATGATCCAGGAAGGTTTTGCATGCTAAAGTAGTTGTGAAGTAGATTTCTGGTAGAGACCAAGCTCCCTGAAGTCACTATGAACTAAATTCATATGACTCGCACCATGAAATGAGCTGAATCGTGCACCTGGTCCATTTTTAGATATATAGAACTCTGACTATTAGAACTATACATTTTCATGCACAAGATGGTAAAGACGTTTTTTGAATCGGATGGTTTTGAGATAAAATTTACGCAAATATTTTGTGAACCAAATTTTCGAAGTAGAAAGGGGAAAGTGAGAGCTGTCAAATAAGGACATTTTGGTCTTTCTTTTTTAATTACTGTCAACACACCACTATCATCTGAATGTATTGTTAATAATTTTATAACCTGCAGACTGACGCAAATCTTCAGATGCTGTAAAAAAATCAAATATTTAAAAAAGACCGCAGAAGAGTTTTCTTGAAAGATCTCGACGTGAACAACCAGGTCCCCTACTCACTAAAATGCTGTAGCTCCATTTCGCCTGAGGCACAAGGCGACTCACTCTGTGGTGCGGGTCACAAATAAAAGTAATACGCACAAAGAACAGACAATAAATACCAGGTACAGATGTCTTTATTTCCGTGTGACGAAGCAACCTGCGTTTCTGACAAACTCTTTGTCGATAATGAAAAATGTATAAAATGGTAAAGACGAAAGTGAAGCTAAGAAAACTGTAAAATTGAATCAATAAGTAATTCTATCAGAAAACAAAGTTTTAAAGTCGAAACAAGAAGGGCAAAGCCCATACGACTCACATGCTAGACCTTGACCTTTGCATGACCTTGACCTTTACATGACCTTGACCTTCAGGTGTCCTTCAAGGTCAAGGTTAAACAACTAAACCTAGCAATGACATCATACACTAAGAACTGCTTTACACATTTTCCTTA
>JAWQFJ010000163.1:0-45000 GCA_034096865.1 Theodoxus fluviatilis | reverse complement strand
CCAAATGTCCCTCAGAAGTGATGGAAAGGCTTACATCCAGGTATGGCACACTGGTTCTCCTGTCCTATCGAAGAAGTCTTAACTCTGAGGGATAGTGTGCGAACTTTGGCAGTCAGTTCTTTGCTGCACTTGGGTTGGGCTTTGGATCATCTGGGGAGGTTCAAGGATGCGATCGGATCTTCATCCCCTGATCCTGTCTTGCCGCCCCGCCGTAGCCTCTGTGGCTGCGTGAAGCCAGGGGTGCAGGACGTTACGCCCCTTTTGCCTGAATGCCCCGTGCCTGGATTAGGGTTAGGGTTAGGGTTACACGCACGCATGCACGCACGCTCGCACGCACACGCACACACACACACACACACACACACCCTCCCCCTAACCTAATAGTAACCCCACCTCACATCATCCCACCCCTTGACTGAGCAATGATAATATACAAATTTAAGTGGATATGGAGAGAAAAGAGAGAGAACGAACGAACGAAACAACGAACGAACGAACGAACGGACGAACCAACGAACTCTGGCCTGTCACAACATACATATACAATAATCAAGCCTCATCAGCAGAGAAACATTCCTGTATCGCCGCCTCCTGTCGTCTTTTAAAGGCATGGTACAAATATACAGCAAGAGATCGTATTTCGGTACAATCCTGTGCAGCCAAAACACTTTCAACATTATTCCAAAGTGCCGAACGAGTTTCATGTGAAAAATACCTCTGTCTGAGGTCTTCATACACCGGACAAGTACACAAGATATGGATTTCATCTTCGAATGTTTCCCTACACGTGGGACAAACATACAGATTATCTTTTGTTTTTGTATAGGTATTTATGGCCATATAGGTCACGAAAACCTGCTCTAAAATGGATAAACACATCACGGAATGGTTTTCGATCCAAACAAGATAAGTAACTTTATGTAGTCCATAATGTTTTATACTGCCTATAGAACGAGTATCTTTCGCTGTTCAGCAGGGATTGGTACCAATAGTTACGATACTCTTCAGGGGGAGAGAGGGAGAGGGAGAGGGAGAGGGAGATTTCATTAACGTTTTAGAAATGGTTCTTGTAAACGGAAAAGAAATCAAATTCAAACCATTATAAAATATTTTAAAAACGTAGACAACTCATAGGTATGATTACCCCAGCGGGAGGCGGGTTGTGCATCCACGCAACAGATCTGCCGACTACTCACCACTCAAAGGCGAACAGCCGAACCCGCCACAACTTGTTGATGCCAAAGGAGTCATCCAGCCGACGGACGCAGGTAGTGATGTGTGAAGACGCAGTGACTACGCCAGAACGCCGCCCTCATAAGATGAGACAGCGATACATTCTTGGCAAAAGCCACAGAGGCCGCAACCTTGCGAATCTCATGAGTCCTGGATGCCCCAACCGGAGGAACAAGCAGCGCATTCTTATACACGTCCGTGATCAACAGACGAATCCAGCAGGAAATGGATGTCTTCGATATCTCACCGTGACCAAGTTTCAATGGGAGAAACAGTCTGCGTCGGCGAAAACGACGAGACTGAGTTCTAGCCAGGTAGACTTTCAGTGCACGGACCGGACAGTTCACACAGTCAGGCTCATTCGGACCGACGATACAAGAAAGACTCTTGATCTCAATACTCTGACCATCAGAAAGAGCACTCTGATTCTTGCAACGAAACTCCGGAAGGAAAGAAAGGATGCAGGAAGTATCCCTGTCGGAGAACTCAATGTCCGAAGGAAGACCACTCAGCGCGTGAACGTCACTGGCGCGACGCGCACAAGCAAGCATGACTAAAAAGACCGTCATTTGAGTAAGACGCTTGAATGAACAGGACTCTAACGGTTCGAACTCCGCACTGAAGAGGAAATTCAAAATCAGAAAAACGTCCCACAGCGGGGGAGAAATCTGACGATGGGGAAACTCGTTCTTGATTGGCTAGCCAATCGCCAACTCTGTTGTCATGTCCGCAATGGGAGGCAAAGATTACATACATACCGTACATACATATCATAATGACTTTATTCATCTTAGGGGGTACATTCATTGTACATGATGAACACATTACATATTGCAACTCATGCAGCCAATGAGGCAGGGCAACAAGATTGCAAACGGTGACTTCTTGACAATTAAGAAATGTATAGCAAACAACAATATTATTTGACATACAGTATACTGTTTAGCAATGACGTGGAGATGTAATTCCTTTCTTACTCACTCACTCATTCACTCACCCACCCACTCTCTGACTGGTTACTGTTCCTTTTCACATGTTCACAACTCATGAAATTACGTTGAATTGAACAGATATATCCAATAGACTTGTTATTGATCCATGGCCATCGTTATGGACTGAATAGAAGTGTTACTCGAATACATCATTAATCTTACCATATTTCATTGCATTCATAAACTTCACCATCTCCCACCTACCTTCTACCCACCCACAAACCCTACCATCCCCCACTCTACCCTGTGACAAATGGAAAATCCATTATTTTTTAAATAAAAATATTTGTTGTTGAATTTGTACATTGTGCTGTCTGCTTAGTGAGGCCTGATTCCTTTTGAAAGACCACGTAATGTTTATCAGGATTGTGATGTCAAGCGACGTCAGGTCAGTCACGTGGGCTGAGTTGGCCAATGACGAAGCCAGAATTGTAGTTATAGTGAGTGTCTATTGTGCTTTTGAGAAGTGCACCTGGTGTGATGGAGCTCTGCATTGTGCCTTCATCGCTGCCAGGCTGGAGGCATAGACACTCCCATCTTCAGGCATTATTGTGACGGCCGCGTCGCAACGCGGAAGATGGAAAAAGTGCTGGACCTGTCGCCAGGGTCTTAAGTGGGCCCAATGGTCCCCCTCTCTCTTTTGTGTTATTTTAATAGGCATGGGCCCAATGGTACCCCCCCCTCTCTTTTGTTATTTTAATAGGCATGGGCCCAATGGTCTACCCCTCTCTTTTGTTATTTTAATAGGCATGGGCCCAATGCCCCCCCCCCCCCCCCTCTCTTGTGTTATTTTAATAGGCATGGGCCCAATGATCCCCCCCCCCCTTCTCTTGTGTTATTTTAATAGGCATGGGCTCAATGGTCCCCCCCCCTCTCTTGCGTTATTTTAATAGGCATGGGCCCAATTGGTCCCCCCCCCTCTCTCTGGAGTTATTTTAATAGGCATGGGCCCAATGGTCCCCCCTCTCTTTTGTTCTTTTAATAGGCATGGGCCCAATGGGCCCCCCCCCCCCCTCTCTTTTGTTATTTTAATAGGCATGGGCCCAATGGTCTCCCCCCCCCCCTCTCTCTTGTGTTATTTTAATAGGCATGGGCCCAATGGTACCCCCCCCCCTTCTCTTGTGTTATTTTAATAGGCATGGGCCCAATGCCCCCCCCCCTCTCTTGTGTTATTTTAATAGGCATGGGCCCAATGGTTCCCTCCCTATCTAGTGTTATTTTAATACGCATGGGCCCAATGGTCCCCCCCTCTCTTGTGTTATTTTAATAGGCATGGGCCCAATGGTACCCCCCCTCTCTTGTGTTATTTTAATAGGCATGGGCCCAATGGTTCCCCCCCCCCCCCCTTCTCTGGTGTTATTTTAATAGGCATGGGCCCAATGGTCCCTCCCCCTCTCTCTTTCGTTATTTTAATAGGCTTGGGCCCAATGGTCCCCCCTCTCTCTTGTGTTATTTTAATAGGCATGGGCCCAATGGTCCCCCCCCCCTCTCTTTGTGTTATTTTAATAGGCATGGGCCCAATGGTCCCCCCCTCTCTTTTGTTATTTTAATAGGCATGGGCCCAATGGTTCCCCCCCCCCCTCTCTTTTGTTATTTTAATAGGCATGGGCCCAATGGTCCCCCCTCTCTTTTGTTATTTTAATAGGCATGGGCCCAATGGTCCCCCCCCCCTCTCTTGTGTTATTTTAATAGGCATGGGCCCAATGGTCCCCCCCTCTCTCTGGTGTTATTTTAATAGGCATGGGCCCAATGGTCCCCTCCTCTCTTTTGTTATTTTAATAGGCATGGGCCCAATGGTCCCCCCCCTCTCTCTTGTGTTATTTTAATAGGCATGGGCCCAATGGTCCCCCCCTCTCTCTTGTGTTATTTTAATAGGCATGGGCCCAATGGTCCCCCCTCTCTCTTGTGTTATTTTAATAGGCATGGGCCCAATGGTCCCCCCCCCCTCTCTTTTGTTATTTTAATAGGCATGGGCCCAATGGTCCCCCCCCCTCTCTTTTGTTATTTTAATAGGCATGGGCCCAATGGTCCCCCCTCTCTTGTGTTATTTTAATAGGCATGGGCCCAATGGTCCCCCCCCCCTCTCTTGTGTTATTTTAATAGGCATGGGCCCAATGGTCCCCCCTCTCTTGTGTTATTTTAATAGGCATGGGCCCAATGGTCCCCCCCCCCTCTCTTGTGTTATTTTAATAGGCATGGGCCCAATGGTCCCCCCCTCTCTTGTGTTATTTTAATAGGCATGGGCCCAATGGTCTCCCCCCTCTCTTTGTTATTTTAATAGGCATGGGCCCAATGGTCCCCCCCCCCCCTCCTCTCTTGTATTAAAAGTCTGGATGAAATCTCTATCTTCGACTTCGGTACTTGAGCGAGGGTAAGTTTAGAAAAGATAAGTTATAACCCCATAACCTCTGCTCATACAAAACATTACGCTGCAATATATGTCCGATTAATGCAAACACATGTTGATCTATTCATTGTTGCAAGAACAAATAGGCCTACCTACTTACCAGTGTGAGGGGACCATCCAGACTGAGACGAATTTCCAATGTCTATTTCCGATCGCGCGCAGTCTTTTGGGATTCTCGCGCATGAGCAGATAGTGGAGGGAGCAGATAGCAATGTTGAAACGGACTATAGAAAGAACGTAGCGGAGGGGGGGACCAAAGTTTGGGGCGGACCGTTCAGTCGCCGACACCGGCACTACAGCCTGTCTTTACCTGTCTGTACAGGTTCCAGTCCCCCTGCTTGCATCTCATATTCCTTCCGTCAGATTTAGATGAAACTTCACAGAAGGGAAAGAGGAATTGGAGGCAACTCTGTGTGTGTGTGTGTGTGTGTGTGTGTGTGTGTGTGTGTATGTGTGTGTGTGTGAGTGAGAGAGAGAGAGAGAGAGAGAGAGAGAGAGAGAGAGAGAGAGAGAGAGAGAGAGAGAGAGAGAGAGAGAGAGAGAGACTGATTCCTAATTGCGGCCGATTTTAGGCTTTTATGTACAGTATGAAAACATGTCAAACTAAAAAACACACAATAAGGTATTTAGCTAAAGGAATATTGTTTTCATCGTCCTAATACACAGAAACGTCTGGTTGTAAATATAATCCACCAATTTGCAGCTGGTTAATTGAATGGTCGGTAAAAGGGATGGGAGGGTGAAAAAGTTTATTGTTGCCACGACTATTACAATCGATTGTTTGAACGGTTAAGATATTAAAATCTTTCTTGCAAACTCAAAACCGATACATGTACTAGATATGCTCTAACTCCAGAACACGTTTCACCGCCAAATGTTGTACAGGTGTCGTAAAACATAAATCCTCGTTATTAACATGTCTTAAAAACAAACATTTACGTGCGTGTGTGACACAACTCTTATATACATTGGTCACGTAGTGCCGGCCTCGGATAGAATTGACACTCGCTGCTCTGACTAAATATTAAAGTCCTTACAAAGTACAGAACCATTAACAGACATATGCCGTCTCGAGAACATGTTTCATAGCTAGATTGTGTGTAGGCGAGGTAAAACATAAAATGTACGTTAATTTCATGTCATGCATTTGTCACGCTTCTGTAACTTGACGCTCATGCTCATCGCCCATGTGGTGTCAAGACGGCTGTTGAGTGCATGATGGTCCACGAGCTCACTGCGCAGAACATCCAAGGGAGAAAATGCAGTTACTCACTCCTCTCCTGGAATTTGTTGAAGAAATTCAGGTAAAGAAGAAATGACTTTGTGCATCAATGAAACACATAAAAAAGAAAACGGTGAAACATTCTGTCCATTTTGTGTTGATAAAGTAGAGAATTGACAGTCATTCAGTCTCTCACAGTGAATTTGCTGATAATACCCAGCTCTACAACTCCTCCCATTCCAGTCAAATCCACTCTCTTCTTTCTACCAGCGAACACTGTATCTCTGACGTGAAACGGTGGATGACCCGGAACAAGCTCCAACTCAATGACTCAAAAACTGAAGCACTCCTGGTGGGTGGCGGAGGCAAATCGGAACAGGCCCTCAAACTAACCATTGGTCACAGTGACATCGTCTTCTCTCAGTCTGTTAGAAATTTAGGCGTCATGTTTGACGATGATCTGTCAATGAGATCTCATGTCAACAAAGTCTATCAGTTAGCATATTATGAACTAGGGAAAATTAGTACCATTCGTCATTATCTTTCTCAGCAGGCCACCAAAACGCTCATCACATCACTTGTTCTGTCTCGTCTCGACTATGGAAACTCTCTTCTCGCTGGCATCCCCGACACTCTGCTTAACAAACTCCAGAAAGTTTAGAATTGTGCTGCTAGGCTAGTTTTTCGATGTCCCAAGCGTACCCATGTCTCACCACTCCTACATACACTTCACTGGCTCCCCATCTCTCAGAGGATAGATTATAAACTTGCTACTTTGTGCTTCAAGGCCATCGACAACACCGCACCACACGCTCTGAAAAAAAAGGTAAAGGTGTGGTTTTATATAGTGACTTACACCCTTTGTCTGGGTCTCAAACTGCTTTACACTTTACCCCCTGATCACCGGGCATCTTGATCAATCGTCACTGGTCCCTCACAACAAACGCAGTGACAGACATTTAAAATGCACACAGTCAGGTACCAGCACCAACTCCGCTCCCTGGGGAGAATTCCAACCCGATGCTGGCGCTTGGCCGCATACAAGGGTTAATCGCACTACATTTTGCCAACATTGCCCTCACAAGTACCCGGTTTTACTCCTGGGTGGGGAGAAGCAATGCGAGTTAAGCATCTTGCTCAAGGATGCAACTCTGGGAACCGCGCAGCTTCGAACGCCGTACCCACTGGCCGCAAGCGACTGTAGGTCCAACGCGCTAACCACTTGGCAGACTACACGCCCTCCAGATCTCTACGCTTAGCTGCTGACTCTAGAATGTTTAAGGTCCCCTGCCGTAATAAGAAAACTCAAGGACAGCGTGCCTTCTCCTATATTGGACCTGTAACCTGGAATAGTCTCCCTCTCTCAGTCCGTCATTCTCTGTCCCAGTTCAAAAGTGCTCTAAAGACCCACCTCTTCCGATCCGCCTTCCCCGCTTAGCTGCTTCGCCTTACTTGACCTGGCCTGCAAGTGCTGTGTATAGTGTATAGTTTGTTCTATTTGTTCTATTGGATCTTAGTTTTTGTTTTTTGTTTATGTGTGTAGTGTGTGAGTTTTTGTAGGAATGTGGTGTTGAGTGGTTGTATGAGTGTTGATTCTTTGGATTGTAAACCTCATGAGCTTGCCTGTGAAGGGAAGATATGTGCGATGAATAAACTATTATTAATGAAAAACACGTTTTCATTTATTGTCCAAAATGTAACTATCTAAGGATGAAACGCGTAGCAAAGCAAAATCACCCCAGATCAATATAAGTATTTTTGTTTGATAGATGGACTAGATGTCTGAAAAAGCACAGAGAGAGAGAGAGAGAGAGAGAGAGAGAGAGAGTGAGAGAGAGTGAGAGAGAGAGAGTGAGAGAGAGAGAGTGAGAGAGAGAGTGTGAGAGAGAGAGTGAGAGAGAGTGAGAGAGAGAGTGAGACAGAGAGAGAGTGAGAGAGAGAGTGAGAGAGAGAGAGAGTGAGTGAGAGAGAGAGAGAGACAGAGAGAGAGATAGTGAGTGAGAGAGAGAGAGAGAACGAACGAAACCTTTATTGTATAGGCCATCAGCCCAGTACAAGGACTCACTAACAAGGGTACATATGTCACAATTCATGATGTAGATCTCCTCCTTTTAAATGCATGGAGTAAATAAGTGCTCACAGATCTTATTCTTTCCCTGTCATAATTTGAGAGACACATCATCAAACTTTCTAGCATAGTTAGACCAAAACAAAAATGTAGAAACCTTTTTCGTAAATCTTCGTATGCTGGACACACAAATAGAAATGTATTTCATCCTCAAATCTCTCATTGCAACTAGGACACAACAGCGTAGTTGGCTCACTATATCTATATATATCGGTGTACGTAGAGTTCGCTAATACCCAGGCGAAAACGAATGTACAAGTCCCTGAAGATAGATTTGTCCAAGTCATAGAGATATTGCTCTAACTTAGAGTTGTACTTGAATACCTTGTAAAAGGATTATCTCTCGCTAGTTTGTAATGTTGAGAACCAACATTCGTTGTAGTGACACACCAATCTGCGTTTTAATTCTTTTACGAAACTGTTTTCTTCGCGGACCCTCTGATGTCTCCATATATCATGAAATTCATAATCGAACAGTATATCTTTAATCTTCATTGCCCAACAATTATTTGCAGTGTTTGTACTCTCCATCATTTGATATATCTTTTTGGGGTATCTCTTGTCATCCATCCTTAATATCCGAAGCCAATATTTCACACAGCGTAGTACAGCACAAGTGTACAATGGATAACGTCCAATTTCACCATAAATCATCAAGTTAGGTGTTCTTTTTGACACATTGAGAATGTCGCGTATAGTTAGCTAATGATGAAGACTCACCCTCGAGGAACGACGTAGTCGCCCAAGAGGGGAGGGACAATTAGCCTAACAGAGTTTACAAACTAAACTCGACCACCACTCCTTGGGGGGACACCACAAACAATCAAGCAATGTTTAACCAAACACGTGAAAAGGACCACTGATTCAGGAGTAAATAAACAAATCAAAGTTTATTCAACAATAAAAATGACAACCAAATTCACAACGACAATTTAGATCATTAAAGTAAGGTGATTCCAGATACCCCAAAACCTGGAATCAAAGTTACACACAGGTAAACACACACGTCACCCTGTGGTATAGGGAAAACCTCTTTCCATCACCAAAATACCAGAAACTGGAATAAATTATTTAGGCAGTCTCAGCGTAAAAACAACCACTCATTCCCACCACTCGTCCTAACAACCACCATAGGAACGAGGGAGATCTCACACAGAGATAAAAAAAACCTGTCCCTCCCAAAAATTGACAATAAAAATTCCAACCTCTCTCCAAACACCACCCGTCCACCAGAAACAGGAGTTTAATCAGCAAGCAGAACTGGCTAGAAATATACATCCACGTCTACCACTCGTTCTAAGATGCCCCCTCAGAACGATAAGAATATAGACGCACAATTGAAGTGAAACAAACGCTAGGACATGACAACCGAGTCACTCCTACTTCAAATTGCAAACAGTCTCCAAGCATTCAACAACCCCCTGTTGTTAAATAACAATACCCTGAAACTTCCCCGAAAAGACCCAATCCAAACACAATCTCCACCTAGAAGATTTTACAGAACTTGCTCCGAATTATTACAATCAGAGTTACTTTGAACCAACCCCTTACAACAACATCCGCTGTCATTGCATGTCAATGAACCCCTGAACCCCTGTTAAGCTCCTCCCTCCTTCCCCTCTAGCCGTGACGTGTATCCGCCCAAACGCCGGACTAGTGGAAAGTAAACAAACCGACTCGCTCCGCGTGCAAACCTCTCTTTCACGCGTCACCTTCCTTCGCTCGCTAGTTCACACGAACTGTCACCCTTCGAGCAGACACAATGTTAACGCAACATGTGAAGAAACAATGAAAAGGTTTTTTTCCTTACCCCCCTTTTCGCTGTCATGGACTCTCTCTCTCAGTCCAGGAGATTCCACTCCAAAGCAGACTTACCCGACACAGGCTGTCAGAATTTCGTAAGTAGGAAAAACACAACAAATCTCGCATAAATCCCCCTGTGACCGTTTACCCCCTCCCACTCTTCAGTCCCTTGAAAGAAGAAGTCAGTCCCTGAATCCAACTCAGATAAGTATAAGAAGAAACACAGTTCTCCAGGAGTCACTGGTAAACCACTGTAGACGGACGCGTATTCAACGCTCCGGTGTCACATCAAAACAGGTAGGCACCCCTTAGATTTCGCCCCTCTCCTGTTACGAGATTCCACTGACTCGTAAGCACCTTGCTCACTACACCAAGTCAGTCAAGTTCAGAGACAAGCTTTACTGAACTTTCGGCAGGTAACCCCAAATCTCTCCAAGTCAGTGTGATACATATCATCCTACGTAAGAATCAAATTATCTATCACACCTACTCCTGTTGTATGTCACCACCTACAACCAATGAGCAGCACATCGACACCGCCTCTCGCGAGTGTGCGTGCAGGCACCCCTCAAAACCCCCTGCCTCTATCAAATCTTACCCTGGATCGATAGGCCACTACCTGAGTGGACTTCACACCCAAACCGTAGGTGTGTTTCGTTTAGACTCCTACCAAAAGCACTTATGCTAGTCTCAAACGAAATCGTAGCCACCGTGGCTAACGAAGAAAATTGTACTTGCACACTGTAGAACCGTCACAGTCGCAGAGGAGACGCCCATGCGTCTCGCCACGTCGCTCTCCCAGCCTCGCGCTAGACTCCGTGTCAGCGCAGCATCGTCGGGGACGACCAGGTGCTCGTAAGACGAGCGGAGTCCACCCGTGCAGACTCGAACGTAGATAGATACGAATAGGTAGGAACGCCCAGTAGACAATCAGTCAAGCGGTCAAGCACTCAGCATCCGCGTAATCAGCAGCTGCGCAACCAGCAACAGCGCTTAGCAGCCTGAAACATATGACCGTACAATCCCCGATAAGAGACTACTCCTCTCCCCCCTCTGAATTTACTCGCGCGAGAATTCAACATTTAGCGACGCGCCCGGCTCAGACGCCTTAGTTGAAAAATCCTTACTCGCGTTCCCAGGCGAGAGAAATTGAATTAAATATGTCCCATTTTCTCATGGAGTGAATCACGAAACATTCCCCAGTGAAAGTAGGCATCTTTCCCACAGATTTACTTTAACTCCAAGACATAATTCAATCAAGCGAACGAATGACCTATTTCCCATCCCGACAATAGTCAATCACCCCACCACGCGGTAAAAGAGTAAAAATGGCGAAGCAGTTCATTACCTCAAAAATCCCAGGCTGTGGTCTGTCCATAGAACTTCGCTCTAGCCATTAGAAGATCCTTCTTCCACTCTCTCGTGGCATAAGTCACCACAGAGAGTTTTCCCGGCAAGCTAAACGCCTTGCCTGCCACCCATTGTGGCTCACGGTCAGCGGAGCTCTCGCCCCGCTACCGCTCCCATCTACCGGTGGATTCGATCTGCCTAGACTAACGCTATCAGATTCCCGCCGTCGACTCTATCACGTGATCATTGTCCAACCGGTAATGAGTATTTTCCCGCCTCTAAAACTTAGCCCAATCAGTGTCTTATGGATTTTCGCGGCTTAGGAACCGTGTCGAACTAAGTGAGGCCCCCGTGCGGCATTCCTCACGCCCCCTGATATGACACCCCAAACCCCCTTCCGAGTGACGCAGTACCCCCCTGTCACTCAAAGTTCTATCGCTATGCGCCAAACAGCCGTTCGAACGCATTTACTGATTAGGTTTCTATGCTGGCAATTCAATCACACCTCATAACGACATTTAACCACACAACCCATTCTAATCACTCCTGTCGCACCTGCGACAGAGAACACTTTTTATCACGTGCAGATGGACTCTCTCAATATCTTCACAGCTGCTCACTCCCCAGATCTCTGCTCCATAAAGTAATATCGGTTGGATTTGAACTTCAAATATCCTAAAGATGACACTAGGTGATGTACACATCATTCTCCTTAAAGGCCTCATGGCCTGAGCTACAGCAGCTTTTCCTTTAATTGACAAACTTGCTTTCGCCACATTGTAAGATAGTTTTGTGGAAAACCTGTAACCCAAATAGGTATATTCATTTACTACCTCCAGGTTTTCTCCCCCAATATGCCAGTGTTCATGAGCCGCCAGATGGCCCCCTAGGCGAAACACCATTGCTTTAGATTTTGTCATGTTGATACTCAGTCCAACAGACTCTGCTGAACTTTTTAGAATGTCTAACTGGTTCTGTAGACCAATGGGTGTATCAGACAGGACAACGACATCATCGGCAAACAGAAGGAGATATACCGTTGTGTCATCAGGTAGGAGTTGGATGCCATGTTTACCATTTCTTGCGACCTCTTTTGCAACTTCCCCGACCACATAGGAAAATAGGATCGGTGAGCATTTGCACCCTTGCTTCAGCCCCGAGACACATTCAAAGTAGTCTGTGTACCCATCTGGGCATCTCACGCTGCTCCGCACACAGTAATACATTGACTAATATTTGCAACGTTTTCACATTAATACCATTATTTCTCAATATAATAAACAAAGCATCTCTGGAAACACTGTCAAAGGCTGTGCAAAAATCAATAAATGCTGCATGCACTTTCTTTCTCCTCCCTAGATATCTTTCTATGATACCATGTAGAGTGAAGATGTTGTCTACCGTACTATATCCTCTTCGAAAACCAGCTTGCTCCTATGCAATCAGTCCATGCTCTTCCGTCCACTCTTGTCAACGATAAATCAGAACCTACAGAAAAACCATACTCAATGGACTTGTTAAGGATATACCTCTATAATTATTTGGATCATTACAGCTGCCTTTTTTGCATAATGGCACAATGATTGATTCTCGCCAAATACTAGGAAACGAGCCACCACTAAAAATAGCATTGAACAAAGTATGTAGATACGGTAGCAGCAGACTAGTAGAGGAACTTAACATTTCCGTTAATATTTTGTCTGATCCAGAAGCCTTGTGCTTCTTCAACTGGTCAATTGCAGATTTTATTTCTTCTTAGGTTATTTCATTATTTAGCTCATTCTCTTCATTCTCCTCTGCACAAAGCTCTCCGGACTCTAGCTTAGATGCGCCAACTCGTGTGGCATCATGGACACTCCGCTTGAAATAATTAAACCAATCATCTTTTGATATATTAGGAGACGTTTGATATCTCCGGCTTAATTTTCTAATGTAACCCCAGAACATTTGTGAGTCATTCACATGGCTAGACAGAGTTGCTGATACAGATTTTTGATAGTTAACCTTTTTCGTTTTTATCAGGAGCTTGTATGTCTTGAGAGAGAGAGAAAGAGAGAGAGAGAGAGAGAGAGAGAGAGAGAGAGAGAGAGAGAGAGAGAGAGAGAGAGAGAGAGAGAGAGAGAGAGGTGTAATTTATTGTGAGGCGACCGGCCTATCACAACTCAATTACAAATTATATCCCTCACCGGCCCCAGCAATGGAAATTGCTTCTTCTCTTGCACGTAAGATGCTGTACGGATACATGATGCTGTAATAATACATGATGCTGTACAGATACATGATGCTGTACAGATACATGATGCTGTACAGATACATGAGGCTGTACAGATACATGAGGCTGTACAGATACATGAGGCTGTACAGACACATAGCAAGAGTTTTTGTGTTGCTTCTTCTCTTGCACGTATGATGCTGTACAGATACATAGCAAGTGTTTGTGTTGCTTTCGGCTCTTCCAGCGACAAGAATGTCATTCGTCACTATGTTGGATATTTACATTCGTCACATTCTGTAAACCGGAGTCAGTAAACCAGAGTCAGTAGATACTTTTGCCGGTAGGCGAAATCTCTAGTTTACTAGAATGCATTCGTCACAGATCTTCACTAATTAGCAGGATATTCGCATTCACAATTCTCGTTTTCATGGATACAAAGTCTGACTGCACTTGATCAAATTCACAGTTGAAGTTCTCTTTGGACATATTCGCTCGTGTTAAAAGCCACGATAACTGGTGTGGAACATTGTTCTTCCAAAAATGAGCTGAATATATCCGGGTAACAATACGTATGTATCGTAACCATATCACCGCTAAAGCAAAGGTGAAAGCTCTCGAGGTTGCTTCCGGCCAGCGGGTATGGCATTCTAAGCTGCATTGATCTTAGAGTTGTCTTCTTGAGCAAGGTGCTAAACCTGCATTGCATCTCCCCAGCCTGGAGCAAAACTGTGTACCTTAGAGGGTCCAGGTAGAATAGCATAAAAAGCCTGTGGTGCATTCATTCACAGCCAGATTGCATGCTCCTCACATGCTTGAAACTGTGCTAGAAAGAAAATGAGAATGGAAATACACTGTATGTATCCTGGGGGGTCAAAGTAAATATCCTATATACAGGATCTTTGGTCAAAGCGAGTGGCTTCGGGGCACAGACATGAATCAAAGTTGCAATAGTAGACGAAAAACTTCATAATGTAAAGCATTCAATAACATGTTAATAGTCGAACGAAATTGCCATTGTTCTCTGGTTTGCATAAAATGTTGTTATATGGACTACACTTGTAAACACCAGAATGAAGGATAATTCTGTGCCTAAAATAAAAATCTGTGGAATAGATACTTTTGTGTAGGAAATTAGTATGAAGGTTATGAGATTAATGAGCACACTGTGGGGACGTTAGTGATGGCTCGGACGTGGTTTTTTCACCCTTGCCTACGTATAGTTTTCACACGAACCTTCCCTGCACTAAGCATCCAATTTCACTATGCTGTGAGCACAAGGCTGTCACCCCCTGCCACGCCAGTTTCTCCACACAGAGACACGCTGCTTGGGGGTTCTACCAACCATATTGTATGGCCATGTTACCAGGGTGATATGAAGAGTGAGGAGGCCTGGAGTATTCTGGGGAAATTTGTATACCTGAGACTGTTGTGTAGACCTCTGGCTGTGATGCTGTCATGTTTTTCGACTCATGCATATGTAGAATTATATTGCACGTACTCCTCTGTGTGTGTGTGTTTGTGTGTGTGTGTGTGTGTGTGTGTGTGTGTGTGTGTGTGTGTGTGTGTGTGTGTGTGTGTGTTCCTGTATGTGTGTGCATGCATGCATGCGCGCATGCTTGCCTGCTGTTACAAGACAGGGCTCAGAAGCACTTTAACTGATATGGTGTCTAGGAGAACACATGACAATCCTGTAGCATTTACTCAACTTCCCTGCTGTTACGAACACAGGACAACATAGAAGGTGAGAACAGATAGCTAAAATTCTAATGATTTAATAATAATTGAATGGGGGGTAATGGTCCTTAATTATGTAATCAATCCTAAGTTAGCCAGACAGCCTATACTAAAAGTTGCACTTATCCCTCCAGGTTTACTGGAGGTCCTACAGACTTTATCTGTCTGTGTGTGTGTCTGTGTGTCTGTCGGGTCTCCACGGCCTATATCTCAAAAACTACTGGACGGATTTCCTTGAGATTTTGCACACTGACTGGAAGTTAGGTCCCATTCAATATTATCAAATTTTCAGAATCGAGGTTTGAAAAGAAAGTGACTTTTTTACATTTTGGTGTTTGAATGAAAACGATTCAACAGACTCCATTTTGCAAAATCTGTGACGTTATCATTTGACGTCGAATAATGTGACGTCATTTGTGAGGAGATTTTTGAAGGAGGGTGAATAGAATAGAATAGAATAGAATTCTTCGGCTTGCTTAGGCGTCCAGGGCCTGTATGCACGTCGGTCCGTTTAGTGGACTAATCGCGTTTATCCTCAGGGGCGGATCAGTTCATTTTTTTTGGGGGGGTGGGTTTCCAAACTTTTTTAAGACCGGGAAGGAAGGGGGATTTTAAGGCGCCTATATACATACCCGTTTGCAAGCAGATTTTGCTCTCGATCCGGCACCGGATCGGCAGCAAAAATACGCTTGACATCCACACGCAACGATTACACCGAGACCGCGCAATCGAGCGATTTTCACTTACGTGAAGCGAGGTCAGAATTTAGAGTTACGGCCTATCCTATACGAATTTTCGCGTATAAAGTTATCGCACCTCCGAGGTCCGATAGAGCCTAAACGCGTGTAAATAATATTACGGCGGCCATTTTTTTTCTCCGAGCACGACAACGGCGTTTTCTGCGAAGAAACAGGATTTTCCGGGACCGAACTAAGCCATGAACAGCATTAATTTATCAAGGCTGTATGCTGAATGCATCAGTAGGTCGGGAAAGTTTCAACTTTTTACACATCGAATGCAGGTCAACGCAGATATACGTACGCGGCAAAGAATCTGCACCACCGCTTCGTTGCGTGCATGTTTGCACAGAAAACGCTGTATTTCGGGATACTAGAAACCCCATCCAAAGAAAATGTAAGCCATGAACAGCATTAATTTCTCAAAGCTGTATGTTGAATGCATCAGTAGGTCGGGAAAGCTCCTATATTTTAAAATCCGACAGGCAGGTCTCACGCATAGACTACACGTGGAAGCGTTGTTGCCATGGCTCTGAAAAGGGCCGTAACTCTAAATTCTGACCTCGCTTCACGTAAGTGAAAATCGCTCGATTGCGCGGTCTCGGTGTAATCGTTGCGTGTGGATGTCAAGCGTATTTTTGCTGCCGATCCGGTGCCGGAGTGTTAATTCAGCGTTTATGACATGCCAAAGGAAAGCAAAGCATGTCATAATAGGAGCTTTCTGAACCTATCCATCATGTTTAAAATATATGGTTGATTGTTCCTGGGCCGATAGCTTAGAAATGGATTTACATGCTTTACAAACACTCCGTCATTGCAATTCTCTAATGGCTCAGCTGGTAGAGCATTCGACTCTTGGTCATGCATGACCAGGTTTGATTCTGCGCTGAAACTTTTTTTTTCTTCTATTTTTTCGAGAGGTTGTGGTTTTGTTGTGTTTTTATGTGTGTTTTCCACCTCTTTTCTCGAGAGGTTGCGGGTTCGAACCCAATCTTTTCTTAAATGCCAAAACCTGGAGGTTCAGCGCCAGCGGTTTTTATCTGGGAAGAGAGTTCAATAATGAAGAAGGAGTCAGGGCTGTTGACAATGACGGTTGGTGTTCAAAATGGTGACATTTTCTTCGCTGGGGAGGTGACGGTTGACACAAGTGATGGGATTTGGGAGAAGGGAGGGTCGGAGTGGCATCATCCTGGTTCCTCAAATGATGTCAGGACGACTCGAAGTTGTAGACGACGAAGTGGAGAGGGCAGCCATCCACCGTTCTTCTCCTTGTAACGGCACGATAACGTTGTCATCGTAAATCATTTAAATCTAATCAGTCTACCCATCGTCTCCAACGCACCACTGCTCTGGAAATCCTCTTCCTTCAACTGACACAGTCCAGCACAGTATGACGTAATCAGTCACTTTAAGACGAAATCAATGTCAAAGTTTTCCATTTTGGAAAGTTATTCTAATTGGCTCTTTTCATTGATTCATCACTTCAAACTATATTCAAGGCATGGCTGATTTCAATAATAACTAAGTATTATTTGAGGCCTGGCTGGCTTATACATTCTTAACAATGGGGAAAGCATAATGGGGGAAAAGCATAACTGTCACACCTGACAACTTGAGTCCTGTCTCTGTCTCTCGCGGTTTCTGCCTGCCTGCCTGTTTGTCTGCCTGCCTGCCTGCCTGCCTGCCTGCCTGTCGTCTGTCTCTCAGAGTATGTATGTGTTGTGTGAGTTTCTGTACGTGTGTGTGTGTGTGTGTGTGTGTGTGTGTGTGCGTGCGCGCGCGCGAGCGTGTGTGTATACATGCGTGTGTTTGCGTGGATGTGTGTTCATGCACGCGCGTGCATGCGTGTGCGTGTGTGTGTGTGCGTGCGTGCGTGCGTGCGTGTGTGTGTGTGTGTGTGTGTGTGTGTCTCCGTTTGTTCATCGGTCGGTTGGCCACATACTTTTGTTTTCGCGAAACCTAGAACAAATTTGCTTTCACTAGAATTTCAATCGCAATCTGTGTAGACAAATCAGACAGAGGAGCGCGGAGGAGGCGATAGTAACATCACATTTCCATTATCTCTTTCTTCATTGCCGTTATTATCACTGACAAAACCGTAAATCCTCTATCACCCTTCGCAGCAGTTTACCTTCAGTCATTCATGTCGTCCATCTTGCCATCAGTTTGCAAACTTGCAGTCACACGCAGGCGTATCACCAACCGTTCGGCTGTGTCAACCGCCACGTTGCTGACCTCACGCATGCTCTCATAGAGGAGCTGGTGCGTCAACAGAGACAATGGGATCTTCGTGCCAGAGGTGACTAAAGGGGAAATAAAACACATTGTGCCTCCAACAAATACCTTGACGCTTCTGGAAGAAGGATGCTGTTATCCAGTGTCATCGGCGGTGCTTGACCCTGCGTCCCTGTCCTGGCTCCGAATTTAGGACTGAGGGTAGGGGGATGGGGAGGGGTGAAAGTGGGGTTGGGTGAGGTGGCGGTGGTGGTGTTATATATGACGCTGCAACAACGCTCAGGGACTGGAGCATCGTGATACCGAAGGAATCGAATCTATGAGGTAGATTGTTGATTTGAATTTTAAGTCCATACTTAATGTGTTCCGGGAAATAGTCGTCAAAAAAACTATATCCATGCGTGTACACTACATGGGCACACGAGCATGTAAGACATGAAGATGAACCACTGGTGAGTGACAACGAAAATCCCAAGCTGGTGAGAGTAGGAGCAAGTCGCGTCTCTATTTCCCTACTTGTTCGCCCCATATGATTCGTACAGGGAAACACGTACGATGGGTCTTCTAATTCTTATTTCTAATCCACAGTGGGCTTCAAGATATGAAGAGGTTTTAAAGAGGGAAGTCTACAAGAACACACCTAATTTTTCACCATTTTATTGGATCATGCCAACGAATAAGATAAAATAACAATCAATGCTGAAGTCACTGATCGTTTTATGAAATATCGTCTGATAGAATAGTTGTTTGGACACACCGCCCATCAATTCACACTTACACAGAATCACAGCATGGCACATACTTTCATTTTATGTGCAATGATTGCCGAGCATGTCGTAAAGTTGCATGTTATGCATGAGTGCACGGCACCTTAATGTATGCGTACATGTTTATGTGTGCGCATGCGCGCGCGCCTCTGTGTGTGTGTGTGTGTGTGTGTGTGTGTGTGTGTGTGTGTATGTATGCACGCGGGCGTGATCTGTGTCTATCTCACAACTGGGATATCTGAATTCCATACTTTTTTCGCCCCCCCCCCGCCCCCCCCCCCCCCCCCCCTCTCTCTCTCTAAAATTGCCTGATGCCATTACGAAACAGGTACGTGACTGACATTGTCAATGCGTTGTCTTGTGTTTGCTGGTAATGCACGAACAAAGTGCAATTAGATTCCCACAAATAAAAATGCATTCCACAACATCGTTGCAACATGATAACAGTTATTGTATTCCTATCATATTGCATGCGCATGATATATTATGCTTTTCGATAATAAATATAGCTTTGCATAGGGTCATTCGTCAAATGATACCTAAACAATATAAAATAAAGCAAAGCAAAACAAAACAATACCAAACAAAACGAAACAAAATAAAATAAAACAGGCTGCAGATAAAAGCATCAATCACTCGCTTGCAATGACAACCTTTGGTATAAACATTTAATAAGATTGAATAACAATCTGCCGGGTAAGAAGGTTGAAATGTGGCACAATTAACCATGCACATTTACACCATTGAAACTAACAATTTGACCCATTCAAGGTTTGTTCATTCCAGTTTCCTTGACGTCACCATTGACGTCATAGGAGCTTATCCGTCTCGCCGTTTGAAATAACTCTTGAAAGAAAGTTCAAACAGACACAGCCTGCCAATGAGCTACTCCTCTTTGGTTCCATCACGTCGTCTTGGGCTCGCTGGCGATCGCGTGCACTCATTTAACATCGCGCCAGTCGTTTGCGAAGGCTGTAGGAGTAAAGCCGAAAGTTCAGCACTGATATAGCCAGTAAGATAGAAATCGCAATGTCGTCGATTTTGCAGTAGACTTCATCAAGTGTGCGAAAGAAATCCACCAAAGAAAGTTTCTCGAATATTTTGGCCGTGGAAGTGATTTAAAAGGGAACCTTTCACAAATACGCGCGCGCGCACACACTCACACACATATACACACGCGCGAGCGCGCGCACACACACTCTGCTACTGTTCGTCCTTCGTAGTCGAAGATGACAGTCACAATGGCTTCAAGATGGAAGACCGGTGGCTGTGGGTCCTGAGTGACCAACGAGGCCAATCCGGGCCCTGAAGGCTCGCCCACATTTACAAATGGGACACACGGGAGTGGGTGCCTCGTGGAATGCATGCCGCACTTTCGTTGCGCCTCGGTGATGCGCCTGGCTTCAGCCGCACGGGCTCTTGTGGTGATCTTGCTGCGGACAGTCCTGAGCGAGCGTCTCCCACGTGCTATTGTTGATGCCCAGGTCTTTGGGGGACGCGTTGAAGTAGGCATTTCTTCGGCCTCCCCCACCCCCACCAACCCCCCCACCCCCCTTGAGCGCTTGCCCCTACACAGTTCTCTGTACAACAGCCGTTTAGCCTCTCGACTGTCTGGCATTCTGACCACATGTCCCAGGACTGCTGTGTCGGGAACTTTGTCCTGCAACTTGATATGAAGGAGTTTGCGGAGACAGCTTAGGTGCAAGTCGTTGAGCGGTTTGGCATGTCTGCTGTAGACAGTCCAAGTCTCGTTGGCGTAAAGGTGGGTGGTAAGGATTACTGCACAGTGGACCTTCAGCATGGTGGTTAGGTTGAGTCCTCTCCGCTCCCAGACGCTCCCATGGTGTCTCCCAAAGGCGGCGCTGGCTTTGTTGATCCTGTTGTTGACCTCAGCGTCTACGTTTACTTCGCGAGCTAGTGTGACCGAAGTCATGTATCGGCCTGCCCCAGGAAAGCCAGAACTGAAGCCGCGCATCAGTGATCTCTCTCTCTCTCTCTCTCTCTCTCTCTCTCTCTCTCTCTCTCTCTCTCTCTCTCTCTCTCTCTCTCATTTCTTTTCTTTTCCCCCCAAAGGCGACGCAGTAGCATTGTCACATGCGTGACCAATTGCATGTTTCATCCACGCCTTTGCTGAGGCAGGAGACAACAATGGTCTGGAACAGCCCTCTGACAGGTGGCAGGCCAAATGCTGGAATCCGATCACTGATGAACAGTGTCGGCATTCGTGGTGAGCTCAACCCCTTAACCACGCATGCAGTTTTCTCACTGGCTAAGATAATGTATCCACCGCGATGGGATTTAGATGGAGTAAGAAGGAACTGAAGGGGGAGAGGGGAGGAGGCGGAGGAGGAGGTCGGGGGGACGGGGACTGGGGGAGGGGGGAGGGGGAAGGAGGAAGGGGGAAGGGAGTGGGGGAAGGAGGGGGAAGGGATGGATGTTGCAGAGGATGAAAGTCCAGGTTTCAGTGGTCCAGATGCTATGAATAGATGTGTACGATGAGTAGCGAAGAGGAACGCCATCCGATATCGTCACCATTTTCTGTGTTGAGTCAGTGTCAGAACATTCAAGTACCAGATTCCTCCGCCTTTGCACTCAGGGAAGACAGGCAACAAAGACACTATAGCACGTTCAACGACGCTTGACGTCGTACGGTGACATCTGAGGCTGAAATAAAAGGTAACTCACGGAGGAGAGGGGGGGGGGGGGGGGGGAGGAGAGGGGGGGGGGGAGAGAGATGAGAGAGAGAGAGAGAGAGAGAGAGAGAGAGAGAGAGAGAGAAAGACAGAGAGACAGAGAGAGAGACAGAGAGAGAGACAGAGAGAGACAGACAGAGAGAGAGAGACAGAGAGAGAGACAGAGAGAGACAGAGACAAAGAGACAGAGAGAGAGACAGAGAGAGACAGAGAGAGACAGAGAGAGAGAGAGAGAGAGAGAGAGAGAGAGAGAGAGAGAGAGAGAGAGAGAGAGAGTTATGGCAGAGTTTAGGTATATATGAACCGTTTTCACAAACTCTTTTAAATCTCAAAAAATTTATGAGATTTTGACATACTTATATTTTCAAAATCTGCAACAAAACAAATTATCTCATTGATATAAAAATCAAACTTCTACTCCAAAAACTGTTCAAGATATGCTCACTCCAAGAGAGGGGGTGTGCTGACGGCTATTTTGATAAATCAACGGTCAAAGATTTAACAACTTTGACCACAGTTTTTCCTTGCATAGGGCCTCTATAATGCATGCATCAGCTCAACATTTGGCAGGTTGGTGAAGAAAATAAATTTCTTTCCCTATATAACATCATGAGATATATTGAGGGTTACCGGAGGAAAACGACCGGCGAAAATGGGCTATTTGAGACAAAGCAAATCTTTTCTTTTTCTGTTAATGGGTTGGCGCAATACAGTGCAATTTTTGGTGTTTTTAAGCTATAAAGAAACTTTTCAACATTCGATTATCAAAATTAAGTGTACATAGAATTCAGTTGTGCCAAAACGTCAAAATGCACAATATCCATCATTATCACCTTTGTCAGCCTCTCCTGCGTTTTTGCTGCGTGCGAGTTATGACTCAGTTCGTGAAAACGGGCCACTAATGAAGACATGACAAAAAATGTAGCACTAGAGCACTTGTTCCCAAGTCTACAAGATTGACTAAGAAATGACCATCTGTCATGTATTTCTATTTATCTTTCCATACTGCTGGACCACAGCAATTTGGTCAACATTTTCTTACAAAGAATGTCTTAGTGTGCACCGTCTTTTCCAACACCAGTTAACGCCGGTACGAACTGGTTTCGTCCTCTTCTGCGTCTTTTCACATTTCAGCAGACAGGCCATTGTAGAACGCGATAAAGTGGAAGATCTTGGACAGCCGATAGATTCCACGCGAGATGGAACGTGAGAGTTGAATGGAAGGCGCGAAGTACGTCATCCATGAGCTTGACACGTGACACACAGCAAGGGAAAAGTCCTGACAAGGAAATGTTCCACAAGCGATTCCTGGTAAAATAACAACACACACATTATATCTTTTCTGTTTACGCTGGATAATAAGCGTGAGACACGCCAAGAACCATCACAATCAAACAGGTTTTAGAGTGTAATTTAAAAAAATAGATTTATGCATTTTTCCTTGTTGCAATCAAACAAGTGCAATAGTTTGATTAATGATTATTACTATTAAAGATTTGGGTCATTTACCGAAATAACTTCTGCATTAAGACTAAGTAAAGCAAGCTTGGTTTATAACTCCAGCTTCTTTCAAGTTGAGATATGAACTTTCCACGACATCAGGCAACCTTTTACTAAACGTTCGACAATGTTATGATCTGGTAGTCAAAGCGTATATGTATTTCCTAAATTCCTCTAGGGAAAAATTGCTCCAACAAGTGCTTCCTTCAATTTCAGGATATTGTTTACCCCAAATCCAGTCAACGTTCATGAGTTTTGAAAGCCGTTGCTATGTTCATATTAGTTTTTAATTTACACAATGTCTTTGCGATGGTCTTTTTTGAAGGTGGAATGGGGGGGGGGGGGAATCTGCATTTGTCGTGGTCATAGCTTTTTTCTCTTTTCCCCCTCTCGTGATAAGAAAAAAAAACACATTTTCAGCTCTGGAATGTAAAGGAACAATTTATCGAAAGACACTGTATTGAAGTCACTGGTGCTACCACACAGAGAAACTTGAACCACTCTCTTAGCTCTTCAAATAGTCAACACCCAAATCACAACACTCTTCACATCACGCTTTTTCGTTCATGAACACCCTTTCCAGTCTGTGGAACTTCGGATCTGGAGGCGTGTTTACCCCACTCAGTCTTTGGGAATGAAAGAAAGGCCTCGATAACGCGAGACCAGGAAAAAGGGAGGGTTGTGGGTTCGGTTCTGTAGCAGTTCTTCCATGCAGGAATAGGCGACTGGATCCAGTGTGGTGTCGAACTTGTTGGCCACCACTTGAGGACTGCTCGCCAGCTGCGGCAGGTCCCCTGAGCTCAGGATGCAGATGCGATGGACGTAGGGTCCGCTGCAGGGCAAGGGTCCATTCTGCCACTTGATGAGACGAGCGATGTAGGACTTTTTGTCTGGGTGGCCTGCAAGGAAAATAATTGAGGAGAGAGTGAATTAGATAGACAGATATACAGACAGACAGACAGACAGACAGACAGACAGACAGACAGACAGACAGACAGACAGACAGACAGACAGACAGACAGACAGACAGACAGACAGACAGATCGATCGATCGATCGGTGGGTGAGTGGGTGGGTGGGTGGGGGATGGATGGATGGATGGATGGATGGATGGATGGATGGATGGATGGATGGATGGATAGATAGATAGATAAATACACGGTATAAAATTCAAATAAAGAGGACAAATGACTTGCAGAAATCTCTGAGGCCGCTGTCAAAGAATTCTTTTGAGATTGCTTATAGTGCACCATCACCACCACCGCCACCACCGCCGCCGTCGCTGCCGCCGCTGCCACAGCTACCACCACCACCACCACCACCACCAACATCATCATCATCATCATCATCATCATCATCATCATCATCATCATCATCATCATCATCATCGTTGTTGTTGTAGTTCATATGATGAATTTTCGTTACCAGCTTCATACATGTAGTTCTTCTCAATGATATAACATATTTTGCAGAATAAAACTAGGAAAATTACAAAATAAAGAATGTGCAAAAGAACGTTCCTTGCTGTAATGTGCCGAGGAGAAAAAGCGAAGTCACGGAATAAAACTCTCAGTTACACAGGTGATACCGTCTTGAAAATGTTGACTGACCCAGTCTGCTGACCCATCGTTCAAAATACCGACCTATCCAGACTACCATAGATCTCATTAGTAATCAGGAAAATGTAGCCCTGTTCAGAACTGCATACTGTCTAAGAAACAATTAGATTTGCTTCCTTTAGACCAGTGAATGAAATACGACAAGCTGTTGAATCTGTGGGTTTATTCAGTAACGATACGTCTCCAGTGAGTTAAAGGTGTTGATGCCCTATATACTTTTTTAAGATCGCCTATTCCATTATGGTCCTGATACTTGTTCTTGCTGTAGAAGTCGTCAGTATGGTTTTAAACATCGCATGAATATGGTTCCCATCATGCAGAATTTAATTTCAGTACGTCGAGGATATGCTAGATCGTGCGAGCCTGTTTCGTCACCAGTGGGCGAAGCCGAAATGCATAATATATTTGCATAATGCAGCCCAACCACTCAGAAGGATCCCTAGAGATCAGGCATGCACGTCTCGCCTTCTCTACAGTCTACGAGACGCGATAATTGTATTCAATGTGAACTAAACCCTCTTCTTGTGAACAGCACGCAAATAGTAACCTTGTGACAAGTGCAAGCAAACACACAGAGAGGTGTACAGAAACGCTGGCCATTGCAAACATCGTCCAGATTTTCGGCTCCACCCAAGCATTGACAATTTCCCTGCCTTTGCCAATCTTCACGGAGACTGAGAAAGACCGAGCAACTGTGTTTCCATCAGAAACTCTTCACTGGCTGTGTCTGTGGACAGTTCTCTGTGGCTCTTTTTCATGTAGTCAGAGCAAACACTTCACAGTCGGTCGTCCCCAACTCTTTCCAAACTCCCTTACCGTATGCAGCACCCGAAACACGAGTCTCAAATGCTACGTGATGCCTCAGACGGTGCAGAGACACTCGGCGATTCTGCACAAGGGACACTTAAATTTGGCACGTCCAGACCCTTCTTTTCACCCCTCAGAGTGTCCTTGCTAAGCAGTCTACGTGATGAGGAGGAGGAGGAGGAGGAGGAGGAGGAGGACGAGGAGGACGAGGACGAGGACGAGGAGGAGGAGGAAAGCACCGACGCCATGTTGTGCACTCAATGTTGCACTGAAGGCTTCTGAACCTCAATGTATGTTTAGCACAAAGCAACACCAACACCTATTTTAAGCTTTTAACAAATCCCCGTTTCTTCATTAAGAAACTTCAGAACTTATTCAATAGTCGTAATTAGGTAAAAGGTTGTAAGAGGAGAGATTTCCATAGTAGGAAAGACTGCAACATTTTTATCTGTTCAAGCCACGGATCTGGCCCAAACACTCAGCTGATCAGTGAATGGCAAAATTATGACACTTTTTCTTCATCTTACTTCGTTCATGTCGTCTACAACATGCAAGACGGTGTACCAACCAGTGCGCTGTCATTTTAGTTGTTATTGCGAAAAGGGTTTTTGACAAAACCCGAAATTTAATAAATAAGAATACGGTATTTTCTTATCTTCAACTGAATTTTTACCTCTCATTTGAAGGTCAGCAAAAGTGAACGATCTCAAGTTTTAGGGCCACATGGTGTCGTTTCCATGGTCGTGATGGTCGTGCAACTTTTATAATAACTTGAGGGCAAAAACAGTGGCTCTAGGTCCCCGAAGGGGTTACACTAATCAGTGGCGTCAAGGTTCTTTCTCACGTGCCGAGCTCCATTCAAATGCAATGAGAAAACGTGACCGAAAACAAAGAATTGTCCAGCCTTTTCGACGAGAGTTTCTTCATGTTTTTAAAGATTGCGTGCACACTGACGAAAGCACAGTACTCGTGCAACAGTCGTCACTTCTGTGCTGTTCACCGAAGAAAACGTGCAGATTTTCCGCAGAACATTATTGTAATGATACAGACACGGAGCACTTCTCCAGAGCTTATGTCTTTGGCTCCTCCTCCCACGTATGTCTCCAGCAAGATCGATCTATCACTGGCAAGCAGACATACCTACGTCAAGATTATTCTTAGCCTTTGTCACAGCCGCTGATACGACATTGTGTGAGAAATCTGCATGAAGAGCAGAAAACAGCACAGAAGTCTTTGTGAACGCACTTACGCCGAGAAATGATGAGTGATGGTCACGTTCAAAAGATGACAGTGACCATGCTGACAATTTCGATGACAAGAGCGAGTCACGACTAAGTTTCTAGCACAGAGCCAAAACCAGGGATAAATGAAAATGCGCGAATATGGATGACATTTTAAGAGAGAAAATCAACGCTCTACAAAGCAGTCCTATGTGATTTTGTGTTTCTTCGCTCATTGGTGGTGTCGGTGGTGGTGGTGATGGCGGCATCACATGGATCCTCTTGTCCTATCATGATGGGAGCTCTGACTGTGAGTGTGTGTGTGTGTGTGTGCATGTTTGTGTGTTTGTGTGTGTGTGTGTGTGTGTGTGTGTGTGTGTGTGAGAGAGAGAGAGAGTGTGCATGTGTGTGTATGTGTGTGTGTTTGTTTGAGTATGTGTGTGTAAGAATGTGTGTGTATGTGTGTGTGTGTGAGTATGTATGTGTGTGAGTGTGAGTGTGTGTGTGTGTGTGTGTGTGTGTGTGTGTGTGTGTGTGTGTGTGTGTGTGTGTGTGTGTGTGTGTGTGTGTGTGTGTGTGTGTGTGTGTGTGTGTGTGGAGAGAGAGAGAAAAAAAAGAGAGAGAGAGAGAAAAAAAAAGAGAGAGAGAGAGAGAGAGAGAGAGAGAGAGAGAGAGAGAGAGAGAGAGAGAGAGAGAGAGAGAGAGAGAGAGAGAGAGAGAGGGAGAGGACTGACTTTTCTGATACTGCATGACATTTTTTCATGCTTTAAAATTCTTCATAAGCAAAGCAAACGTGTCTTGTCATCGAAAATGTGGCGTTCTAAACTCTCAAGAGATAGAGCCGTTAGAGTATACACGCTTAGTGACCTCGGGTCGTCTTTCGGGTGCTCCATCACAGATAGCCACTGCAAGCCATTCATGGAGTAGTCGGTAGTCGGACAAGCAACGATAAGTGGCCGGTGCATAAAATCTTGAATGATTACTTTAGACATGAAATGTCATAGCCCACAGTAAGATGGACCCTCGTTGTCCCCGTCATCAACATTTGAAGCCAACGCAAGAGAAATACAATTTCAAGGTGGTAAAACAAGTTAACTTCGTTTGCCTCCTACAGGATGTTTCGCAAACTTAGTCACACCAGACAGCTGCGCAAACTATTCCTTTACAAGACCAAATTAGTTTCAATATATCTTCAGGATGCAGCGATTCGATTAATATAATGATTTTCAAACGTTTCTTTTCACTTATACAGCCAAAGGTCTTACTTAAACTGCCATGTCCAAGTTATGTATTGTCAGAGACTGAAACTTTCCCGGTCTCCTATCTTACGAATGCATACTCCAGACAACCCAGCGTATCTCGTCGTCTGCGTGGACATGAACCATGGGGTTATCTGCGAAGAAGATTAATGGGCAAGGCTGCCACCAAGACGATGTGTTGCCGGGAGACGGAGAGTAACGCCCCCACCCCACCAGTCCAGTCATGGCTGCCTCAAGAAGACAAATAGGTCCGACTTGCAAGGAGAGGTCCAACTAGCTTGGACTGCCGTGCGTTCAAGACGATCTACCGGTAGCCTACCGTTAGCCGAGCAACCAATGTGCACTCTTGAACGACTCGTTATGACCGAACTGTAGCCAAGATGGCTTCTGCGATGCCTTCTCATCGTCGCGGATTGCGCTTCTCAACCAAATGAGTAAACCAGCAGCTGCAGACTGCTCGTTCCTTGTGGAACTGATGAAATACGTTAATCTGTAGCTGTGCATGAATGCTCGCCATCGCTCGAATAGAAATTTATGTCAAAACGACAGTGCTAACTTGATGTAAGCAAGAATATTTCGATGCTCACTTCAAGGGAGATTACACAACAAACAAAGGGCTAATGTAAGATATAAGAGTTGCTTCCCTTAAAATTGTTTCGCTATCTGTCGTGGAAATGTTTGCTCACATCTTGCCCGCTAATTATTTCAGAGCAGTTATTCTTCAAAAAAAGAAAAGTACAATATCAGCCTAACTTCTTGTAACGTCTCGCATAGGCTGGGTAATAATCACAGGTCGAAATGCGTGCCACAGCGCATATTTGTGATGACGACTTTCTTCCTTTCCCCGAAGGCAGCCATTTTAGTTATGGGACATTCTCATTAACGTACCCTGCAGGAGTTATCTTCGGCGCTCTCTGTCGAAAAACAACGCGTTAGGTAGAATCACCTAGTTCCGGTCGATTCTCGAAGCGTCTGCACTGAATAGATATTTGCTAGATCGCTCAAAGTACATGCATGTGGGGGTGGAAAACAGTACTGTGTCATGTAAAGCTCGAATGAGAAGCAACAGATAACTGTTTAGTTCTGGCTTGAATTGACAATTTCGTTTCCTTGCCTGGCGAGGACCGAAAATTCACTATCAAATCGAGTCGAGTGATCAACTTGCCCGCACGGCGTAATGTATAGCCTTTAGGCCTAACTTGTAAGATCGGGTCGATAATGACAAGAAAAATGCATTAAATGGCATTAAAACACAAAAAAGTTTCATTACAACTAAAATCACCGATTATATTAATAAGTGACTATTTTTACACTTACAGCTAGTACTCAAACTTTACAACGCAAACAAAACACACATGCGGGGAGTGTCGTGGTCTCGCAATCGCATCAAAACTCGATGCACGAGTGATCGTTTCACTATCTGATACGACATGGTATTCCAGCAAACAAGCAACTACTGCAACTTCATGAAGTTATTGAAATCTCAAAGTGTGATGTCAGACATCGATTGACCGATCGAATTCGACTGCAGCTGCCGGTTGCGTTCTCGAATATTTCGTCTGCACTGAATACTATAGATCGCTCAAAGTATGTGGGGGTGGAAAACAGTACTGTGTCATTTGCCATAACCATCGTGGCAAAATTATTGATGGAAAAGGTGTCAAGCTACATGGCATTCCAGCAAACAAGCAACTACTGCAACTTCATGAAGTTATTGAAATCTCAAAGTGTGATGTCAGACACGATTGACAGATGAGTTGGACTGCAGCTGCCGAATCAAACGTAAGCGCTGCCCCCAAGCTCGTTTAAGTTGCTTGTGATCGTTTCGCTATCTGATCCGACAATAATTACTAAACATTGATATCAAAAGCACTATTCAAAATTTTTGGCGGGTGGTCTACCCCGCACAACTAAAATCTACGGTTAATAATATCATCTCCACAAGCCGAACTACGTGAAGTTATACATTACGCCGATACGAGTGCGCGCAAGTTGATCGACTGGATGATAGTGAATTTTTGGTCTTCGCCAGACCAGGCCGGGAAACGAAATTGTCAATTCAAGCCAGAACTAAACAGTTATCTGCTGCTACTCATTCGAGCTTTACATGAAACATTATATCACACTAGCTCGATCGTCTGCTGGCGTAGTGACTTTGGTTCGATCGCGTACGTCTGCTAGCCAGCTATAACTACGTACGGTGAGGTTTGTTTACTTATCTTCTGTGGGTTTTGTGCAGAAAGTATACGTTAAAACAGTCTAATATGACTATTTTCGATTAGTTTTTAATCTAATTAATCTTTTTGCGTGATTTAATGTCATCCTTTTGCCACGATCTAGCGATCATCCCATGAGCTTCTATTTTTACCAGTCTACCGGAACTAGGGGACGTAAAGGGACAAAACTTGGGCTGTATTTCCGTTTCAGAAGTGAGAATGTCCCATACAGGCGCAACAGCGTTCCGGTGCGGTACGTACCGGTCGATACCGGTAGCCGTACCAAGTCGTTCAAGAGACGAACGGTATCAACCGGTACGTACCGGTAGGCCTCTTGAACAGGCCCCTGTGTTCATGCGGAGGTGCAAACAGCTCTTGAATGTTATTGTATTCCAGACAATTGTAGGACCAAATTCGCACAGACACATCGCCAACACAGCCCTATCATCTCAACCACACCCCACCTAATTTACTTATCCTCCATCCCACCCACCACTTCTTTGTTGCCTGAACTATTTGCTGCCCAACTCATTTCGCACTCAGGTAGTCATATAATCCCTTTCCTCTCTCCTCACCTTCAGGTGCCCAACTTACCCTGTTCTCTTTCATGGCCTATCCTTTTCGATGCATTTGTGTCTCACTCACTCATTTCCACCCTAACTAAACGCTCGCATTGATATGACATTTCTAACACTCATCAAGCCACGCCTTGTGCTAACAAGCTGTCGCTCCTCATCTTCGCAGCCCATGTTCAAGTTCGAGTATGCCACTTAAGTTGGCGTGGAATTGTTTGCACTGACTATGGAGCATTGAAGCTGTTTGGATCGTTGACCCGAATCTGACGAGTGTTGTGGGCGGAACCATAGCGCGTTAAGATACAGTCCAATAAAACTCATTGCAACGAAATACATATTTTCAAAGTATGTAGCGTCAAATATTTCATGATCAATTTTAGTTAGGCTGAAATCCCCTTGAGTTCTTCTCCTTTTCCCCCCTCCAAACGTCATTGCAGAGGATTGCTTTTTGACGTCAACTCCTGGCCAGACAACATTTCGGTAGAGGTAAAACTATAGGCACTTGGCATCCACGCCAGTTTTGGTAGGAAGCATCCGATTGGTTGGTTGACAGCATTGCCACTTCATGCGGGGAAGGAAGGACATGAAGCACTGCTCTGTTGTCACATACTACTGACCCGAGACGCCTCCCCAGGACACCTATAATTAGTGCCTAATCCCCCCACCCCTCTCTCTCTCTCTCTCTCTCTCTCTCTCTCTCTCTCTCTCTCTCTCTCTCTCTCTCTCTCTCTCTCTCTCTCTCTCTCTCTCTGAGAGAAATCGTGATCCAGTCTTTAGAGTCCCTACAACGGCGGACGGACTGTCTTCATAGCTTCACCATTTTTTATTATTCTCCTCAGGCGTTGGACAGGGACAGCTGCACAAAATAATGCGAGAATTTCCTAAGGACGTGGATGTGAACAAGCAAACCCTAAGGGGCAACGAGGACAGTATGGTGACATGCTGCTCTCTTCAATAACATATGTGAATACGAGTCTATTCAATAACCACAGCGCTGTCAAGCTGGTGGGTGAGACCTTTTGGAAACAGTCACAATGTCATGACTGTTTAAATGTTTAAAATGGCAGTCTGGTGTGGCTGTGAATTCGTCGCATGGTCTTTGTCCTCGTGGGGAGGATTACGTCTGCCTTAAAACATAGATACATGATGACGTCATTTAAGAAAATGCGAGCCTGAATATTGCGAAATCAAGTAGTGGTATAATAAATGAAGCCTTTAGAATAAGATGGGAGAATGATTTTTTTTTCATTGACAGTTTGTTTCGAATTTTGTTCTACAAATATCCTTAAGAAACATTTTATCTGAATCGATTTTCTACGTGCGGGGAAAGTTATGAACGTTCATTGATTTATTTACTAGAATCGTTCAGCTTGTGCAGAATAGTTAGTAACAAAAACCTGGACAGGATTTCAATTTGCTGTAGCTGTTACGAGGTGAATGCTTTGATGCAATGCAGGTCTATTTTCATGATGATTCATGTGCTGATAAACCAGTGACTGTGATCAGAGGACATTAGACATTGTTTAGGCACAACAGAGGCAAATATAATTTTTCAAAAAGCTTGCATGGAGTATCATATGGATTTTTACATTCTGTCCTTGCCACTCTCTTTCATGTATATTTGAAATCATGCCAAAGGGAAATCGATTTTTTAAAATCTAAAATTAGTTCACTAGTATAATTTCGGGAGATGATTGCTGAATGATTTTAACTCATACATTTAAGGGCGTTTCCACAAACTGAAAAATTTCAATTCAATTCAATTCAATTATTTTATGTAACGAGGGTATACACGTGTACAATAAAAGTCCACATTTCGTCTTTATCTCATAATTATGTGTAACTTCTTTGCACATGGTCAAGCGATTCTTGTTCTTTTTCGTGGAATTTGCACGAGAATACATTCACATTGTAGTTTGGAATATCGTTTTATCATTTTTGCGTCTTTAATCTCTTCGTGGCACATCGTACTCTATTGTGCATTATGAGTCATGACTGCAGTAATATTTTTCTCTGGGGGTGCATCAAACTTCCTCCTTACACACACACACACACACACACACACACACACACACACAAACACACGCATACACACGCATACACACACACACGCACACACACACCTTTTTTGTGTAGCTAGAATGGGCTCATGAACACATACAACATTTAAGATAAAGATTTGCATGCTGAAAAAGGTGGTAATGGGCGAGGTGGACATGCAACAGAGCATGCGGCTCAAGGATCGGGCTCTACAGCCACAGAGTACGCTGCCTCTCAACCCCGGACTGACCAAACCTGGCGCACACCCCCATAGTCTCACGAGACTGACGGATGCCAACAAGGACATGGATGAAAACGAAAATGCATCTCTGTGCAATTCTTTTCAGTAGTTCGTGGTGTGGTGGTGGTAGTGTTTTGGTGGTGGCGGTGTGGTGGTGGTGCTAGTATTGGGGGTGTTGTGGTGGTAGTGCTAGTAGTGGTGGTGGTGGTGATAATGGTGGTGGTGGTGGTGGTGATAATGGTGGTGGCGGTGGTGATACTAAATGTGGTGATGGTCGTGGTGATGGTGGTAGTGGCGTTGATAGTGGGATTGGTGTTAGTGGTACCATGGTGAAATTAGTTATGGTGATTGTTGTGGCTTCGTCAAGAGTGGTGGGAGTAGATGTGATGTTGGTGTTCGCTATGGCGGTGGTGGAGGTTGATGATGGTAGTGGCGGTAGTGGTGTTGATGGTAATTGTTGAGGAAGTGGTAGTGGTGGTAGTGGTGGTAGAAGTGGTAGAAGTGGTGCTGGAGATGATGGTAGCGACATGTAGCGGTATGATAGCGGCAGAAGTAGATGTGGCAGTGGCAGCAGTGGCGGTGGAGTTGGTGGTGGCATACTTTTGTCATTCCAACCGTTTCCACAACTGTGTTCAAGAAGCATGTCAAATCTAGGGCATGGTGGAACGCTGCCCTGGTGAATTTTTGACAGCACCGGAAGTGCTGGCCACTAGAGGAACAACAAGCCCGCTCTGCCACTTTCAGCGCATGTCCTTTGTAAGTGTCAACTTCCGCCTCGGTGTAGTGTATCAATCTTCGCCTGTTTCTGCTCAGCCTGTTAGCACCTATGATGTGTGTGTGTGTGTGTGTGTGTGTGTGTGTGAGTGTTTCTCTGCGTATGCGTGTTTCTCTCTCTCTCTCTCTCTCTCTCTCTCTCTCTCTCTCTCTCTCTCTCTCTCTCTCTCTCTCTCTCTCTCCACTTCGTAGGTTGCTTTCGTTGAGGACGGACGTGTGTGCCGGAGCTCCGTACTGTGTTGAGGCGAATACCCTCAGTTGTGTTTGGAAGTTACGTTGACTCGTATTATCGACAACACGGGACACTAAACGTAAAATAGCGAGTGAACTGAACTTTTGTTTTGCTTAATTGGAGTTAGTTGTATTTGTAATTTTTCACGAAGAGCGTACCCAGCGATTGCATTGGTGAACTGTGTTCACGAGCACCCCAGTCATGGGGACTGATACGGCAACGTATCGTGCTCGAATCGGCTTATTCTCCGCCATCGTAACACTGAAATGCCCCCACAGAACCGACCGTGAGCCCCACCCTGACGGCATTTTCGAACTACAGGTAGATGACACTATTGCTCTGTTCGGAATTTTCTTGCTTCGTGGCACTGCCTGTGATGGGTCGAGCGTGAACGCTTTTCGCCCATGCCGAGCCCAGCTGTCGCTCGCTGTAGCGAAAGCCTCCCTGCTAGGTTTCATCCTCTATTCGTCTCTGCTCTTTGCCTGTGTTGTGAGGCCATGTCAAACACCAACAGCTAACGTTGACTTCTCTCAGCGTCTGCTCTTGAGCGGCGACGTTTCTCAAAACCCCGGGCCTGGAACGAGCAATGGAACCCAGACAGACGAGTGCGTTTTCGCCGGAACAGACGCTCCTGAGGTGACCGACAAGCTAGAGACGCTCAGTCTGCAGATGACAGAGGCAAACGAAAGACTGACGAACATGATTTGCGAAAAGTTCGACAGCCTGCATAGTGAAGTCGTATATACCAAATCTTTCATGCAGTGGCTTTGTGACCAGCAAGAGCATTTGAAGAATTCAATTCAGGAAGCGGAGAGAAGATCGCAGGAGCAATACCAGCATCTGATTGAATGAAGTCAGGCAATGCAAGGTGAGCAAAACGACATAAGAGAAAAGTTAAGCCATGTCACAAAGGATTGTCTGGATAGTCTGAACGAGGCAGAGAGGCAGCGAGAAAACCTGGAACAACAATCTATCCGTAATCATGTCAGGCTCTTTGGAGTTCGAGAGGAAGGAAAAGAGTCGTTTTGGGACTGCCTTAATGCTGTTGTACACCTGCTCCAGGAAGCAGTTCCTGACGTTGACTGGCATGAGCGATACATCGTGCGGGTACAGAGACTGGGCATGCGGAACAACCAACCCGGGCGACCTCGTCCTATCCTGGTATCATTCGCCACTTGGTCGGACAAACTCTCGCTCCTGCAGAAAGGCAGAGAATGTCTTAGATCCAGAGGAGTGAAAATTTCTGGTGAGCTGACCAGAAGACAAGCAGCTGTACTGCGTGATCAACGGAGACAGGGGCGAGTGGCATATTTTAGAAACAACCAGCTGCACTACAGGGAAAGCCGAGCGCCCATATCTACATCGAAGGCTCAGCGACGAACTGAGAACAACGCAGCCACCGGTCACTATACAGCCACGGCGTTGACATCGCTCGCTGCGCAGCGCAGAACGGAGATCCGAGAGGGCACATCCGTGATGGAAGATATAGACAACAGAAGAATACCATTACCAGGCGTCCAACTCGGTCAGATCTTAACACCTCTCGTTTGCCAATAGAGAAAAGAAGGAGACAGCACAGAATCAACGATTACAACTTGATAAAGATTTCTGATAATGAACTGCAATATCGCCGCGCTCGGGCTGAGTCAACCTCAAACGACCCGAGAAGATATGAGGCTGGGATCATCCAACCAACAACAGAAGGCGCCCTTGCGTTCCAGTACGTAGACCAGACGCCAGCAGCGGCTGAAATCGACCTACAGTCTCTCATTCCCAACCTCCATCGAGTCAGTTTGCAGTGAACGATCACACATTGTTGATAAGCAATGAAGCACGTGTCACCGCCCTAAAAACGAGAGCTACCCCTGAGCGGGCTCCTCGTGCGCCGCCGACCAATGAGAAGCATCACGACGTAGTCGACCCGGTGTGACGAAATGAGTTTTCTGCTGCGATGAGATTTCTGACGGGCTCAGTGCGCATGCGCAGATTTCTGACGGGCTCAGTGCGCATGCGCAAACATGCGACACAGTTTCCGCCCCGATGAGATTTCTTCATTCTTCCAACGACTGCTTAGCGAGCCCGTGTGTTTTCATTATTCAACGATTTCTTTTTGCAGCAGAAGAAATATATTGCAGCAGAAGAAATCTGATTGCAGGAGAAGAAATCTCATAAATGGGAGCTGATCGCAAAAGAAATCTGACCGCAGCATCAGAAAGCTGACCGCAGCAGACCGTCAGAAATCTCATCGCAGCAGAAAACTCATTTCGTCACACCGGCGATGTCGTCCTCCAGTATTGGCTCACGTCTTGCACGCTCTAAGCGTGCAATGCGTACCCAGCGCACCCTGCTAGACTGGGTAGTCACAGGAACGTCGCGACTCAGGCAGATAACCCACAGGAGACAGACGACGGTGATGGAGACGAAGAGGAGGATGACCTGTTTGACGGCGCAAGGACGGAGATGGACAGACCTTCGAGTGACTGTATAGAAGGAGCGTCAGCAGGGTTGGACAGCCGGCTAAACGCGTGGCGTGGAAGACTGCGTCACTCTGAGGCAGGGAGACCGCAAGGCCCCGCATCTGCTCTCCCCCCTCAGTCCCGAGCCTCTGCCAAAGCTGCTTGCGATTCCAGCCCCGACACCTAGAGAGACGGCCAAGGCCCCAATGTTGTCACCTCGGATGAGGCAGGTAATTTTACCGACTGTCCTCTTTATAAGTTTAGTTTGTTGTCTTGGAATGTCGATGGCTTGCTTTCCAAGTTTGATGATCCCACCTTCCGCCAGTACATCGAAAAATTTACATGTGCATGTTTGTACGAAACCTTTTTACAGTAGTTTGATTGTTCATATTGTCTTGAATCGTTTGACACGTTTGTGGTACCTGCTAACAAGCTTTCGTCTAGGCGGAGGATATCAGGGGGACTTATCTGTTTCATAAGGAAATCTATCGCAAATCTTTTCTCTAAGATTGAATGTACGTTAGCAATTTACTGGTCTTTAAGATCGACAAAATATTGTTTGGTTCCATGAATGATGTGCTCTTATTTTTTGCATACGTTCTCCCCACGGGATCTCCGTTTTATGAAACTGTAAATGAAGACGATGGCATCCTGTTGTTGGAAAGATGTATTGCTACTGTCACTGAAAATTATCGAGATTGCTCTATTTTGTTGTGTGGTGACTTAAATGCTAGAAGGTCACGTTATAACTCATGTGATAGAGGTATATTGTTTGATATGAGAGTCGACATAGCGAACAATCTGCGCTTTTCCCATTATTCCACTCTGAATGAGTTTGGTCGATCTTTGTTGGCCTTGTGCACTGCATACGATCTCACAATTTTACATGATTTGTTCGGGGAAGAATCGGGGAAATCCACGTACGTGTCCCATTCAGGAAGTAGTGTAATAGACTATTGTATAGCGTCAGAGGATCTTCTAGTACTATTTGATTCTTTGTGTGTAGTAGAATCAGTTACCTCTCCGCATGTGTCTTGAGCTAAGTATTTCCCGGGGAAATGCGCGGTTCGCGTACAGAAAGGACATGGACGTCATGTCAACTACAAAAATAGTCTGAGATGCGCTTTTTTCTGATGTATATATCCAAAAGCTACAGAATTGTCTATCAGAATTAAATGGCAGTGAAATAAAGATAGAAAATCTGCTAGATGCGAATGAGTTTACGAAGGCACTAACGAAATGTCTCGTACAGGCTGCGGAATTTCTTAGAAAAACTTTTAAACACAGAGTTCACTCGTCTTTGAGAGGATGGTATGACAAAGATTGTGTAATTGCTAAGAAGGCTGCCAGACGACATTTACGGTTGTTCTTGAACACTAAGTCGGATGAAGATAGAAAGACATATATTTGGTTCAGGAACAAATACAAACAGATCATTAGGGGTAAAAATGAAGAATACAGAACGAATGTGAGTAATACACTAGCTACGAATATCAGAAACAGTGCAAAATTCTAGAGACAAGTTAAAAATCTGGGCACAAAATATCGAGCTCCTTGTAATATTTCTTTACAATCATTATATGATCACTTTGAGAGTATCTTTTTGTGCATGTCATCTGTCGATCTCGATGATCACCTGCAATCGGAAAGTGTCAATTACTTTGACAACAGCGAGTTAAACTCGCCCATTACGCGGGCTGAGATAGCAAACGCTTTGAGGTGCCTAAAAGCTGGGGCATCTGCAGGTACAGATGATGTAATAGCTGAACTGTTAAAACCAGCCGAACAGTGTTGTTACCTGCTATATTGTACTTGTTCAATGCTATATTTGCTTATGGTGTGTTTCCTGAGGTTTGGTCAGAGGCTATTATTGTACCGATTCATAACCGTGGACAGAGTGACAATCCTGATAATAATAGAGGTATTTCATTTTCTAGCACCTTCAGTAAGGTATTTACCCACATTATTTGCTGTAGGTTACAGAGTTGGGCCGATCAGCATGATCTTATCCGGGAGGAACAGGCGGGCTTTAGAAAAGGATATGGAACAGTTGACAATATTTTTGTTCTATATGGTATTATTGGCAAATATTTGTGTAAGCACAGAAAACTGTACATTGGATATGTAGATTTTAGAAAAGCTTTTGATACTGTGAATAGGGGTATTCTGTGGAAAATTTTGCAAAAAAATGGAATATCAGGAAAAATCTTACATATTTTGATAGCCATGTACAGATCAGTACAATACTGCGTACGGGGGAGGGATGGTCAAACGGACTTCTTCGAGTGCTCCTCAGGGCTAAAACAAGGCTGCAAACTCAGTCCGATTTTCTTTTCTTACCTAATTAACTCCTTGATTGAAGAGATCTCTGTAAATAGCAAACATGGCATACAGCTTTTGCCCAATACACCTAAGTTAAGTGCTCTCCTATTTGCTGACGATGTATCTCTGCTTTCTGACACAGCAGTTGGGCTTCAGAACCAATTTAACTGTCTTAAGAGCGCAGCTGATAGACTTAGCCTGAAGGTCAGCACAGACAAAACGAAAGTAGTTGTATACAGACTGGGTGGACATTTAGCTGGACATGAATGATGGCATCTAGGTGATGTACAACTAGAAGTAGTATAAGCGGATACAAGTATCTTGGCAACATACTATCTACAAAGTTGAGTTCAAAAGAGACGCAAAATGATTTGGCCTGTAGAGCGAGAGCTGCTGTTTTACTTCTGACTAGGTCATTGAGAAAAATTTCACAGGTAACACCGGATGTGTATTTTAAACTCTTTCATGCACAGATCCAACCAATTCTTTTGTATGGAGCTGAAATCTGGGGAATGGATGATTGTCACACCGTAGAAAGTGTACATCTACATGCTCTGAAAAGCTTTTTAAATGTTTCTTCACGAACCCCTAATGATATGATCTATGGGGACACTGGGCGTTTCCCTCTGTCAATGCCAAGTTACGCAGTGTTAAGTACTGGTTTAAAATCTTGAAAATGGACGAAAGTAGGTTATCCTTTAGAGTATATCAGATGATGCTGTCCACATCAAATAATGAAGAATTTTGGGCAACCAAAATAAAGAAGATACTGGTAGAATGCGATTGTGAAATCATATGGGCAAACCAGCGGGTTACCAACAAAAAAGCGTTCTTGAGAAATATTAGAGGAAAACTTATTAGCAGATTTTATACTGACTGGGAAATGCGAGTTCGGAACAGTAATAGATATTCCTTCTATAGACTATTCAAAATATCATTTGAAACTGTACAATACCTCTACGACATAGATAAAAAGTATTTAGAGATATATACATACGCTTTAGGATGGGAATTACAGATTTGTTCACGCATAAATACAGATACGGGACAGGTGATCGTTTTAATTTGTGTCCGCTCTGCTGAGAACGAGAAGAAACAGAGACTCATTTTCTTCTCTATTGTCCTTCATTGCATGATTTAAGGGAACGTTTCTTATTTGTTTGTTTAGATTTCAAAGTCGATGAACCAGTAACATCTCTAATGTCCAGTAAGCAAATGAAGACCATAAGATCAACTGGCATGTTTTTGTATAAGGCATTTAAACGTAGACAGGATGCGCTTGAGTCCGCGGAGCGGGACAGCTTTTATATCTGTTAATTATTTTCTCTTGGATGTATTGGCATGTATTGACACTGCACTTGAAATGTACTGTTACTATATACTGGAAATGTGCTGACATGCACTGACACTGTACACTTGAAAGGGGCCAGTGGCCTATTCAATAAATTTATTCGTTCGTTCGTTCGTTCTCTCTCTCTCTCTCTCTCTCTCTCTCTCTCTCTCTCTCTCTCTCTCTCTCTCTCTCTCTCTCTCTCTCTCTCTCTCTCTCTCTCTCTCTCTCTCTCCTCTGTGTATGCGTGTGTGCGTGTGTAATGTTTACTAACTTTACATGCAACGCAGCTCAAAAGGTTGATTTAGAACGCCGTCTTAAAAATTCTATTTCTTCATCATCTTTACCTCAGTCACGCTAACTAATTGAAAAGCAACAGAGCAAGAGCTTTTCGGTGATATATGGGACTCTTTAAAAAAACTTTTAAAGTACTGGTTGGATTTAAAGCTACAGCCGAAATGCGTGTACATTCTCTCTTCGCAAATCTCCCCCTAAGTGTCTGAATGTAAAAGAAACGTCAAACCCTACCAGTATCCATGAATTCGCAAACGAATTTTCACTTTGGTATAATAGCAACAATCGCACCATACGTGCCTGCGAAATATGATCTCTGTGTGTTTAGTTTATATGGATTGTTGAACAGCTCAGCACTTGAACTAAATTGTTCAATACCATAAATCTTTCAGCAGAGTCAGACCAACTGATTGAAGATCAAACAAAAAATTACATGTAAAGAGCAAGAGATGTCTGTGGTTCCAATGGCTTCGCAAAAAATTTCCCCTCCATTCTTTACACCCGCTTTGTTGGCTCACATGACATTTACGATGGCTGCACATACAGTACAGACTCGTTCTCGAAAATGCCTCCCAAGCGTCTGCATGTTGATGGAAGATCAAAGCCCAGGGCCGGACCAAATGAGTTGTGGGGGGGGGGTTCCTTTTTGGTTGGGGGGGACAAAGCAGCGAAGTGGCGAAGCCACGAGCGCGCGCCTGCGAAGCAGGCGCGCAAACTAGGGGGGTCCGGGGGCTTGCCCCCCCGGAAATTTTTTGAAAAACGGTTAAAACCTGCAATCTGGTGCATTCTGGGCCTTGTTTTGAGGGGTAAGAGCAGCATTGTTTTTGGTGCTAAAACTAGTAAAAGTTTAGCCCCCTCCCCCCTCCCTTCCCAAAAAAAGCATTTAAAGAAAATACCACTGACCTATCTTTCAGCATGGAAAGTTCTTGTGTCAGACTGCCTGTGGCTCTGGCAGGGGAGAAGTGTCAAGTCAAGGGCTGGATAAGTTCATTTGTTCAGCAAGGTTTCTGGGAGCAGCGCCATGTGAGTTCGATATCGAACAGCGAATGTTTCCACAACCGCTCCAACGTCCACAGGAAAGCTGTCTTTGTGGATCTGCATGAGGGCTAATCCATTGAAGCGCTCTGCCCCCATTGTTGACCGAAGGTAAGTTTTCAGGATCCGAAGTCGGCTCATTGAACGTTCACACTCTGCTGTAGTGATTGGCAGAGTGCACATGAGGATCAGCATCTGATGCAAGTTCGGGTAAAATTCCTTGTCGCACACTTTTAGGGCTTCTGTGAGTGAAGTGGGAATCACAGGTTTTTGCTTCGTAGTTGGGTCAACCCCTGTGTTCGCTCTGTTCCACTTATCGACCCATCTCACAAATTCTGTGTCAACATTTGTAGAATTCTTCAAGTCCTGCTCCCAAAGGGCGGCCAGGCACTTGACACCATCCGGGACAGCATGACATCCATTTGGAAACTGCTTGATGATATTGGTGGGCACAAGCAGCAGGCCATCTTTGGCAAGGTCAGAATGCTTGAATCTCTCCTCCAGTTGGTTTCTCATGTTGTCAAGGAAAGGAACAGCAACTGACGCACGGTAGTATTTCTCAGAGGTTTCAGCAGGGTGATTTTCTCGAAGCAACTGCCTCGGCGCAATCCTTGGGCGTCGAAGATCTTCTTCAACTAAGTTGCGAGACATTTGGTTGGCCTCAACAAACCATTCTGAGAACACATTGTCAATGTCTGTCCTGAGCCTATTGACAGTGTTCGTGAGATCTGCAAGTTCAGCATAGGCCTTCACAATGTCCTGTGCTCTTTTCTGCAGGCTGGTGGTCAGAGGTTCGATGTACCGGAGGCAATTTCTTGTGACGACAAAAGCCACCAGGAAATCTGCACTTGACATGGTGTGCAGAAACCCTGTAGCTTTTGCAATAGTCTCGCAGTCCCACTCTTCTGTCACTCTGCCAGCCACCATCTGCCCCAAACAGTCGTACAGGACCATGTACATGTCCGAGAAAGTTTCAAACGCATGGTGCCTTTCCACCCAGCGTGTCTTGCACAGGTCCACCATCTTCTTCTTCCGCGTGTCAGGAAAGGCACGTTCAATGACCTCCTCCAGCTTTCTTTGCCGCTTTGGGGCACGGTTGAAGAAGAGAGCCAGGTATGTCATGGTATTCAGCATCTTTTTGACAGTGTCATTTTCGCAGGATTTCACGATACAAAGGCTTAAACAATGGGCTGCACAATGGAAGTACATGGCCTTCTCATTCAAGGCCAAGATCCTGGCTTGCACGCCTTTGAACTTGCCTGCCATATTTGAGGCGCCATCATACCCTTGGCCCCGAATGTCCTTCATATCAAGGCCCCACCTTTGTAGGCACTGCAGAAGTTGGTCTGCAATGGCCTCTCCTTTGATTGAGTCACAGGGCAGAAACTCGACAAAGTCTTCATGGATTTCTCCATCTTCGTCAACATACCGGAGAACCACCGCCAGCTGCTCCCAGTTGCCAGAGTCTGTTGCTTCATCGGCAAGCAGGGAGAAATGTTTAGCTGTTTTCACTTTGGACAGGATCCTGTCCCTGATTTGCTCCCCTATTATGTTGATGAGATTGTTCTGAGTTCTTTTTGATACGTATGTGGCATTCTGTTTGCATGTGGCAAGATGTTTTTCTAGCACAGTATCGCCTGAATCAACTCGAAACTTCAACAGTTCGTTGAATTTGCTGCTGTTGTTTTCTGCTAGGACACCATCATCGTTGTTTCCTCTCAGGGCCAAACCGTTTCTACCACAGAAGACAACAGTTTTGACGACCGATGCCAAGATTTGCCTGTTGGTTTCTATCTGTGCAGCTGCTTTGGCGTCCAGTTGATTCTTGATGTCAGTCTGCTTTTGCGTCATAGTGGACGTGAAATTTTCCGCCTTTTCAAAAGCAGTGGCATGGTATCCCTTCGTCTCATGATCTTTCAGATGATCTGCTGCCTTGTTCCAATTCTTGTAGGCAGATGTAACCAATTTACCAAGACCATCACCTTTGGCAAAAAGGGCGCAGCACTTGCAGAAACAACCGTCAACAGATGGTGAGTACACAAGCCAACTGTAACGATCAAGCCACTGGGTCTGGAACTTGCGGTTCTTGTTGTTCATGACTGTCACAGGAAAGCTGAAGCCAGAGGGTGGTTTGAAATGTTCCTTCATCAAGAATAATTTGTCCTCCTCACTCAGTGACTGGCCCATGTACGTCCCAATATCAGAAGAACGAGACAGAAGCGGACTGGAGCTGGGTGAGACTTCCTCTGAAAAACCAAAATAAACAAAATAAATTCACACACAAATTTCATATTGCTGTTAAATTTTATATAATTTACACTTTCAAAAGCCACATGTCATCTGATGCAATATGGCATAAAAGTTACTGATAGTTTTATATTCTAATTTCATATCTGCTAATCATGCCCAACAAATTCTCTGAAGAAGGCCTGTGAAGTGTCAAAAGCTTGTGACCGATACTATGGCATTTGTCTTTTAATTTTTTTTCTTTTTTTTTCAAATCTATATTATATGCATTCAATAATAAATTTGTACTTTGCTAGGGTCTAGCATTCTCTATAAGGGTTCAAACTGACATCAAAATAAATGAATGGTGGATTTCATGCTAAACGGCCATATGCCTGAGCCACATCCATCGTCATGTCTGCCTTGGCCAGAATGTAGGCGAATATTCCGTTATGAAATAAAAAGGCTTACCAGAAAATGAGTTAGCTCTGTCTGAATCTGACACCGTATCTTGAAAATGATGCTGGGTGTTGTCATCTTTATCCACCTTCTTTTTCTTCAAATTGACGGTACTTGAAGTTGAACAACTTGTTGACAGTAAGCTGTCTTGGTCAGGGTCTAGATATGAACAGAAAAATGGCAATTTTAAACCATGAAAAGCTCTGGAAATTAAAACAAAATCTCAATACACAAAGAATGTCAAAAGAAATGTGTAGATTCTCTGTAAGGCCAAAAAAAAAGAGAAATAGGTGTGGTTAGGGTAACATAGCCCCCAAAAATAGGGTAGGTAGGTAGGCTATAACGTTTTCTTTTTTTAAAACTTTTTTTTCCTCATGGACTATGGAGGTAAGTTGTACTTCCCTTTGCATGCCGCGTCGCCTGCACGGGTTGTTTCCTGAGACTGAACGATCGATCTCTCCCTCAACCCACAACTTTGATTTAATATTTTAAAAAAATTTCAACATTTTCAATAAAAAGATGTAGGGTCGGCGCCCCAGAATAGGGTAGGTCGGGTTACCCTAACCACACCTATTTTGGGGGGGGGGCCTAATAAACTTGATCGTGTAACATAAATGTATCCATGTGTAATATTTATAACTCAGTCAGAGACCTTCATAATCACAAAAATATAGATTATTTGATAATTGTTGAATAACAGCATTTTAAAACGGATTCTAACTCATGCTTGCCATAACTGACTGGAAGAAGAATTGCACTATTTTGACCACAACTGCTGCAGTTAGACAATTACAATGTACACACAGACTCTTTAGTCTTTTCCATACTGAATGTTATGCCATAATTTCAATAAAAAGCCCCACAAAATTAATTCAATGTC
>JAWQFJ010000162.1:67500-72649 GCA_034096865.1 Theodoxus fluviatilis | reverse complement strand
GGAGCTTCCTGGTTCCCTGATCTGCTGGCTCTGGCCGATGGGGAGCGCATCGAGCTTCATCTCTCTGCGTGCACTCTCGTGCAACCTCGTTCGGGAATTGGCCATCCGAATGTTCACTTGTTGAACCTTTCTGCTTGGCTTCTTTCCAACACAGGATCACCTGGCTAGTTCCTTGTTTTCTCGGTTGTTTTGCACGTAGACAGATCTTTCCTCCTCTGTGGGATGGGTTTTCTGCTTCTCCGTTTCTAGGTCGTATCCTAGAATGTGTTGTTGATCCTTCTGCTGGTGCCTCTCGGACTCATGTACTCCGCAAGGTTGCCACCTCTGTAGCGTTTGCCAAGAGTATCTCTTTGGTTCACTTTATGAGGGCGGTCTGCTGGTGCAGTGACTGTGTTCACACGCTTTTAACTGTGTGAGGTTCGGGTTCGTCATGTCAATGACACCTTGGGCATCAACAAGTGGTTGTTGCGGATTGGCTCTTCGTGTTTGAGTGTGAGTAGTTTTTTCTGTTGGGTCAGGTGTTTATGCACAACCCACCGCCCATTGCTGGGCAATCATATCACTGGTTTGTCTACTGGTACAGTATGTGGGAAAACTTTAAGAAATTTAAACTAATTTCTATGTTTTCCTAACATACTTACCAGTAGACAAATTACGGTCCCACCCACCTCCCCGTTTGTGCATTTGCTCGGGTTATCTCGGCAATGTCAAGAGAACGGCGTGCTGCCTGCCTCAAGCTTATATAGACAAGCGCGATCACGTGGCAAGGGGAGTTACCTCCCCTTTGCTGACGTGCTTCCTGCTGTGTCTAAAGCATTCGGATTGGCGGGGCAGGCAGTCACGTGTGGGTAAGATTTTTGCAAAATCTCTTTTCGAGGTCAAAAGGTCATATATCACTGGTTTGTCTACTGGTAAGTATGTTAGGAAAACATAGAAATTAGTTTAAATTTCTTAAATTTATTCAAAGTTCACCATGTTGATAATGTCTGCCCCTCTGTGAAACTTGTTGTATCATTTGGAGATTTTTGTAATAAGGTGTAAATGCCAATGGACTCTATGCTGTCTTGTGCAGATCAGCTGTGGCACTGGGCAATGCCGGAGTGGCTAGCGCTCCACAGTACACCATGCAGGTCTTCCTGCAGCTGCCCTCAGGAGAGGCAGTGCCAGTCCAGCTGCCCGCGTCACTCGGCGCCATCACCACCGTTCCTATGGCAACGACCCCAGCTGTCAGCCTTCAGACCTCCACCTTCACCCCCACCAGCTCTGGCTCCTCCCTCTCCCTCAAACAGGTGTGTGCTTGCATCCCTTCCACTCCCTCAAGCAGGTGTGTGCTTGCATCACTTCCACTCCCTCAAGCAGGTGTGTGCTTGCATCCCTTCCACTCCCTCAAACAGGTGTGTGCTTGCATCACTTCCACTCCCTCAAACAGGTGTGTGCTTGCATCCCTTTCACTCCCTCAAACAGGTGTGTGCTTGCATCCCTTTCACTCCCTCAAGCAGGTGTGTGCTTGCATCACTTCCACTCCCTCAAACAGATGTGTGCTTGCATCACTTCCACTCCCTCAAACAGGTGTGTGCTTGCATCCCTTTCACTCCCTCAAACAGGTGTGTGCTTGCATCACTTTCACTCCCTCAGATGTGTGCTTGCATCACTTCCACTCCCTCAAACAGATGTGTGCTTGCATCACTTCCACTCCCTCAAACAGGTGTGTGCTTGCATCCCTTTCACTCCCTCAAACAGGTGTGTGCTTGCATCACTTTCACTCCCTCAAACAGATGTGTGCTTGCATCACTTCCACTCCCTCAAACAGATGTGTGCTTGCATCACTTCCACTCCCTCAAACAGGTGTGTGCTTGCATCCCTTCCACTCCCTCAAGCAGGTGTGTGCTTGCATCCCTTTCACTCTCTCAAGCAGGTGTGTGCTTGCATCCCTTCCACTCCCTCAAACAGGTGTGTGCTTGCATCACTTCCACTCCCTCAAACAGGTGTGTGCTTGCATCACTTTCACTCCCTCAAACAGGTGTGTGCTTGCATCACTTCCACTCCCTCAAGCAGGTGTGTGCTTGCATCCCTTCCACTCCCTCAAACAGGTGTGTGCTTGCATCACTTCCACTCCCTCAAACAGGTGTGTGCTTGCATCACTTTCACTCCCTCAAACAGGTGTGTGCTTGCATCCCTTTCACTCCCTCAAGCAGGTGTGTGCTTGCATCACTTTCACTCCCTCAAACAGGTGTGTGCTTGCATCCCTTCCACTCCCTCAAGCAGGTGTGTGCTTGCATCCCTTTCACTCCTTCAAGCAGGTGTGTGCTTGCATCACTTTCACTCCCTCAAGCAGGTGTGTGCTTGCATCACTTCCACTCCCTCAAACAGGTGTGTGCTTGCATCACTTCCACTCCCTCAAGCAGGTGTGTGCTTGCATCCCTTCCACTCCCTCAAACAGGTGTGTACTTGCATCCCTTTCACTCCCTCAAACAGGTGTGTGCTTGCATCACTTCCACTCCCTCAAGCAGGTGTGTGCTTGCATCCCTTCCACTCCCTCAAGCAGGTGTGTGCTTGCATCACTTCCACTCCCTCAAACAGGTGTGTGCTTGCATCACTTCCACTCCCTCAAGCAGGTGTGTGCTTGCATCCCTTCCACTCCCTCAAACAGGTGTGTACTTGCATCCCTTTCACTCCCTCAAACAGGTGTGTGCTTGCATCACTTCCACTCCCTCAAGCAGGTGTGTGCTTGCATCACTTTCACTCCCTCAAGCAGGTGTGTGCTTGCATCACTTTCACTCCCTCAAGCAGGTGTGTGCTTGCATCACTTTCACTCCCTCAAACAGGTGTGTGCTTGCATCCCTTTCACTCCCTCAAACAGGTGTGTGCTTGCATCACTTTCACTCCCTCAAGCAGGTGTGTGCTTGCATCACTTCCACTCCCTCAAACAGGTGTGTGCTTGCATCCCTTCCAACTAGGGAACTGCTCATCAACAGTGATTCTTTATATATCACTCAATGAGAAGTAAAACTCCTAATTGACTGTTGAAATGAAGACTTTTTGAGATGGAGACATACAGAATGGGATATACAAGATGAATAAAAGGTGCAAATTTTCTTCTTAAGAGCTGTCATTTGGTGAAAGAGGGAAAAATAAGTACTTATAGGTGGGTCAGTAAAAATGACATTAACTGATATTCAAAAGTGACCTTGAACTTTTCCTTATACTGTGTGTTTTATTGAGGTGTGTAATGGTCCCCAGACGTGTCAGCAGGGCAAGACTGACCTGTGCCCTTTAGATGTGGACTGGAAGGGAGAATATGGGAAGAGAGAGAGAGAGAGAACAACCAACGAAACAACGAACAAACATTTTTATTACAATCATAACATACTATAAAAAAATCACATAAAAATAAAGTCAAGACTTGTCACAAGTCTTTACGCGTGAGGGTGAATAACTCAAAACGCGATCGAAAACAATACATTGCAATTACATCGGAAGGTGAATGTTACATCACGAAACACCATTAAAGACAGTTCATGTCCCCTCCTCACTCTGTCTCATTTATGTCACCTGCGCGTGGATTGCCAGCGCTGTTGCTGGCGCTAGGGAAAGGCTCGCAGCTCGCTCCCTTGCCTAGCTGTCCGGCTGGCTGGGGGGTTGCAACTGCAGCAGTAGACCGCAGGCGGTGTGATGGGGTACTTCGTCCATTTGCTTGGAGAGAGAGAAAGAGAGAGAGAGAGAGCACGTGTGTGTTTGTGTGTGAGTGAGAGAGAGAGAGAGAAAATATTCGGAAAGGCTTGAAGTACTATAAGCTGTATCCAAAGTCCATGAAAAATGTCCTTGCTGGAGCAGATCTTAATCTTGTTTGACTGCATTGTATTGCAGAGATTGAAACAAACACTCCAGGCTCAACAGCAGCAACAACAACAGCAGTTGCAGCAGCAGCAGTTGGCCAGTCCAGTCTCCAGCTTTGACTCCAATTCCCATCTCCTGCTGTCCGCCTCCTCCCCCCCACAGGGCAACACCCCCATTCTCATCAACCACCCCCTCTCCGTCGGGTCCTCGGACGACTCCCCCTCAGACAGCATGGACTACGACATGTCTTCAGGGTGAGCGTCCTTCTGTGTGTGTGCTCTTATCTAGGGCACAGGTGTGGTGGTGTCAGATGCTGGTTGCTAAGAAATGGTTTGCTGCAAGGATGTGGGCTTGACGTAAGGCTGATGATACATTTGGAACAAATAATTTGATGTTAATGATCTGACGTCTTTAATGTTGTTGTTATCGTTTAACTCTTAATGTCCTGTACTGTTCCTAACCGTTTCTGAGTCTAAATCCTATACTGATAGTAACCACTCATGATTTACCAACGTCAACATCAAGGGAGATTACTCTGATGAGAAGCTCTCTAGGCACTGAAGGAAATTACTGTGCAACTTCCACTTGGTTAGTGCGTCTCTGTGAATTTTGTGAATGGATTTCGAAAAGTTTCTACAGAGTTATTTGGCTTTTTTGCTCATTTTTTGTGTGGACGTTCTCTGTTGCGAAGATGGCGGACAGAAATTCAACCTGTGGTTCAGGTAGTGATTAGGTTTTTTAATCAAAATGGTTCAGTCTAGAAATGTTAGACTCAGAGGGTCTGATCAGAGTGATTTAACTGTTTCCTGAATCCACACAAGTGATTTATCAGACTTCCATTAGCAAATTATTTGGACTTCGTCATTGGATGATGATTGCAGAGTTGTCAAATGGTCAGACACTGTTGAGGAGTTTGCTAACGATCCTTTCGTAGAGGCATCCACGAGTACCACTCGGACTTGATGCAGAACTAGTAGCATAATTTTTATCATCTTTCCAGAGGAAATGTTCATAATGATCCATGAGGAGACTGTATGCAAGGCAGAATGGCAACGGAACAAATGTTCATAATGATCCATGAGGAGACTATGCAAGGCAGAATGGCAGCGGAACAAATGTTCATCGTGATCCATGGGGAGACTGTGCAAGGCAGAATGGCAGCGGAACAAATGTTCATCATGATCCATGAGGAGACTGTGCAAGGCAGCAACGGAACAAATGTTCATCGTGATCCATGAGGAGACTGTATGCAAGGCAGAATGGCAACGGAACAAATGTTCATCGTGATCCATGGGGAGACTGTGCAAGGCAG